>PVJI01010586.1:0-59761 GCA_004026765.1 Micronycteris hirsuta
TATTTTAAGATACACCTTTGCCAAATTCCTATTAGAGAATTCCCATCCCACAGACATGATCCACACTTGCTCACACAGGAATCACACGGAGCTGTGCTCAAAACGTGTAAATTCTCAGGACTGCGTGTTTACACACGTGTGGAAATCACTGCCACAATCAGCCTTCTGTGGTGTTACCGTGACGGGTTTTCATTTTAACGAAATACGCATGTCAATATCCGTATCCGTGTCTGTCTTCCCCCCAAACGTCACTGTTGTAGTTAAGAGCAGACCATGTAGATGGCCCCCACGTTTACCCCTCCGTCGTTCTGTCCTCCCCCCGGCAGCATCTTGCTCCCGTCTTAGACGGTTTCCTTCCTGCCTGAGGAACTCCCTTTAGTACTTCTCTTGCAACAGGCTGCGGACAATGAATCCTCCCCGTTTTTGTCTGGAAAATGACCGGACAATTACCTTTATTGTTGAAATATAACTTTATTAAGTAGGATTTTAGGCAGGCAGTTATTATATCTACTTGTAAATTTATTTTCCTTTTTTCCAACCCTTGTGTCAAGGGCTGACTTTCAATAGATGGCAGCGCAGGGGCTGCTCTGCTATGTAAGGAACCTCGACCCAGAAGCGGGTCACTGACAGAGGATTTGGCGCCAGGTTCCCCACAAACGTGCAGTGCACGGAGGGCAAAGGAGTGGCCGCTATTCTATCTTTTTAAAGATGCAGTTTAATTGTCTTCTCTCTTCCATTGCTCTGTCAGCAGTCAGCTGTTGGTTTTATTGTTGTTCATTTAAAGATACGTCTTTTTTCTCGCTGGCTGCTTTTAACTTGTTCTCTTTGTCTTTTATTTTCTGCTTTTACTTTATTATGCCCAGTAGTTGTTGTCTTTGTATTTGTCCTCCCTGGGGTTGGTAGAGCTTCATGAATCTGTCTCTCGATTCTTTCATCAGTTTTGGAATATTATCCGTCAGTATTTTTATTGATTCTGTTCTGTCCTCTCTCTCCTCTCCTGGAATTCCAGTTACACCCTTTATACCATTTCCCATGTGTATCTTAATCTTTTAAAATGCATTATCCATCTGTTTTCTCTTTTGCCTTGAGTTGGGATATATTATGCCAACTTACTTACTATTCATTTCTGCTATGTCCGATCTGCTGTTAGACCGATATGTTGAAATCTTAATTTCAGTTATTGCATTTTTCAGTTCTAAAATGCCCACCTGTTTCTTTTTTACATATGTTTTATGTTTTATTTCCTTGTACACATCAATCACATTTTTAAAGTTCCTGTTTGATAGCTCTAGTATCTGTGGATCACCTGTGGTTTCTGTTTCAGTTGTCTGAATTTTCCTCTTGGATCTCTTGGGTCATTTGGTCCTGGGTTTTGGCATGTCGGTAATGACTGTGTGCATGCTGGTAATGATCGTGTGCATGCTGGATGTTGTATATTTAAAATTACAGAGGGCAGGGGCTGCGGAGCTGTGATATGGATGGGACTGCAGCCGTGCATGGAGCTGCCAGCCGACATGAACTCACTGGAGCCAGCAGAAGATCTCAAGGCTTTCGATAAGAGACTCACTGAATATATTCATTGTTTGCAACTTGCCATTGGATGCTGGAGAATAGGTGTATGGCTTCTGGTCAAGGCGGCAGTGTAAGTAAGCACAGCTCACCTCCTCGCACAACCACATCAAAATTACAACTAAAATATAGAACAAACATCACTCAGAACCATCAGAAATTGAGTTGAATGGAAGTCTGACAACTACGGAATTAAAGAAACCACATCCATCCAGACTGGTAGGAGGGGTAGTGACACAGAATGGACTGGTCCCACACCCATGTGTGGTGGATAAAAATTTGGGAGGGGTATCTCAGGAATAAGGAGTTCCACCCCACACCAGGCCTCACCAGCCCAGGGTTCCAGCGCCAGGAAGATAAGTCCCATAACTTCTGGCTGCAAGCATAAGTCAGTAGAAAAAACTTCTGGAGTCCCAAGCAGTTCCCCTTAAAGAAGTTCCACAGATGGACTTACTGAGACTCATTCCCTCCGAGCACCAGCACTGGGTAGCGGCTTGAAAGGCACCAGCGGCATATAGGGAGGAATTGAAGTATCTGACATCAAGGTGGGAGCTGGGGGTCAGCTTTCTCCCAGACAGAAAGGTGGGCAGAGGCCATTATCCCTTTTCTGAGCACCGCCCCCCCACCCCCGCCACAGAGACATAGAGCCAGCAGGTGGGTGCCATTTCTGAGACTCCATCAACCTTGCTAACACTGTTTGCCCCACCCTGGAGATCCCCTGAGACTCCATCCCACCCAGCTTACAGCCCATGCAAACTGTTAACCGTGACTTTTCCATGTGAATGGCTGGTCTTGGCTCATGTCTCACAATTTCCTAAATCCTATCAAACAAGCAACAACCAGCTTCAGTAAGCCCCCAATCCCCTGTACCTCTTACTAAGTAGCCCCAGGCCCAGCACTAGCAGCAACCAGCCTAGATTCACAGCTTGGCTTCACCTGGGAATCTCTAAGGTCAGCACAAGTAGAAGCCACCTCAGATTGCTTTATAGCTTATGCAGAGTGGCCTTGGGTAGAACACAGGTGGGGACTGTCCTGGGCTTGCACCACTTGGGAAAGCCCAGGGCCAGCACACTCAGTGGACAACTATAGACCACGTTGGAGCACCACCACCCTGCCCCTGCACAGCTGATCCTCCATGGAGGAACAAGGTTGGTGGTCAGTGGTCATGGCCAGTCCTTGCAGCTGACTGGCCCAAGTAAATTCCTCCCATTGACTTGCCAACAGCAATTAAGACTCAACTACAAGATGAAGGTGTACTCAGCCCACACAAGGGGCAAACCTCAAGTACCCAGCGGCTGTGCCACTGGACCCTACAGGACACCTACTACATTAGGCCACACTACCAAGACAGAAAGTCATAACATCTCTACTTAATACACAGAAACAAACACAGGGGGCTGCCAAAACAAGGAGACAAAGAAACATGGCCTAAAATAAAGAACAGATCAAAACTCCAGAAAAAGAACCAAATGAAATGGAGATAAGCAATATCAGATTCAGAGTTCAAAACACTGGTTATAAAGATGCTCAAGGAATTTAGTGAAGACCTTGACAGCATAAGATCCAGTCAGAAAGGAAGGACACATTGAAATAACAATTCACAGGGAAATAACAATAGACTGGATGAAGTTGAGAATCAAATAAATGATTTGGAACATAAGGAAGCAAAAAACAACCAATCAGAACAACAAGAATGAAAAACAAAACAAAACTGAGGATAGCGTAAACAGCCTCTGGGACAACTTCAAGTGTTACAACATTTGCATCACAGGGGTACCAGAAGGAGAAGAGAAAGAGCAAGAAATTAGAAATCTATTTGAAAAAATAAGAAAAAACTTCCCTAATTTGGTGAAGGAAATAGACATGCAAGTCCAGGAAGCTCAGAGAGTCCCAAAAAAGATGCAAAGTGGCCTACTCCAAGACATATGATAATTAAAATGCCAAAGGTTAAAGATAAAGAGAGAATCTTAAAAACAGCAAGAGAAAAGCAGTTACCTACAGGGTAGTTCCCATAAGACTGTCATCTGATTTCTCAAAAGAAACTTTGCAGGCTAGAAGGGATTGGCAAGAAATATTCAAAGTCATGAAAAGCAAAGCTATCATTTAGAATCAAAGGACAGATTAAGAGCTCCCAGATAAGAAAAACTAAAGGAGTTTATCTCCAAACCATTATTACATGAAATGTTAAAGGGGCTTATATAAGAAAAAAAAATCAAAACCATGAACAATAAGATGGCAAAAAATACATATCTATCAACAGCTGAATCTAAAAAACAAACTAAACAAAGAGGAAAACAGAGACAGAATCTGAGATTGTTTTGATTGTTGTCAGATGGGAGGGGGTGGGGGGGAATGGGTGAAGAGGTGAAGGGATTAAGAATTACTAATAGGTAGTTACAGAATAGCCAGGGGATGTAAAGTACAGTATAGGAAATGGAGTAGCCAAAGAACTTATGCCCTTGACCCATGGACATGAACAATGATGTGGGGATGGCCTGCAGGAGTAGGAGGTGCTTGGTGGATAGGGATAAAGGGGGGGCGGGGATTGAGACAACTGTAATAATCAATAAAATGTAATTTAAAAAGGAAAACAACCAAAAAATTATAGACTGTGGATGGCATTATCTTCCTTCAAAAGATTTTGTTAAAGCTGCATTTCAGGCTTTGTTGATGTTGGTCTGTCTTGAGCTTCCCCTCACTCCTAGGTCATAACCTTTACTACTAAGGGGAGCAGTTTTTTTTAAGTTTCAGCTGAAGACCTTGGTTTTGCCAGGGTCCTTCTATCTTGAAGGGCCCTGACCTCCAATCTCTATTTCCCTGCTGATGTTTCCTATTTGCTTTCTTTCTTTCTTTTTTTTTTGTTCCTTCCTTGCTTGCTTGCTTGCTTGCTTGCTTGCTTTCTCTCTCTCTCTGTTTCTCTTTCTTCCTGTCCTTTCCTCTCTTCTTTCTATTCCACGTAACTTACTTTTAGAGAGAGGGGAAGGGAGGGAGAAAGAGAGGGATAGAAATATTGACGTGCGAGAGATACATCGATTGGTTGCCTCTTGCATGCCCCCAACTGGGGACCTGGCCTGCAACCCAGGCATGTGCCCTGATTGGGAATGGAACCGGCGACCGTTTGGTTCACAGGCCAGCACTCAGTCCACTGAGCTACACCAGCCAGGGCCTGTTTGATTTCTTGACAACTTGCTCTGCCTAGCTTATGAGAGAAAACTGCATGCAGAATTTGGGGCTCACTGCTCTGTGATCCTTTCAAGTTCTGGCCATCTTGGAAACTCTAAATGCCAGCCTCTCTCTGCCCAGTCTTGTAAGAATGCTGGCAGCACCAGGCCGCAGTTTGTTCTTGGCCTTTATACCCTGCACCACAGACTCCACAGTGCCCAAGTGAAAACGTGGGCTTACCTCGGTGTGCTTCCTTTTCCTGTAAAGCCCTGGCCCTATATGCCTGCCTGCCTTGGGTTTTCTCCAGTGCCTTCAAATAGTTGTTTGAATTTCATTCTGCCTTTATATTTGTTTCTCAGCTGGGAGGCTAGTCTGGTACCAGCTCCTCCGTCACAGCCAGGGTAGAGAGGCTCGTCCCGCAGGTTTGATACGTAATACCTTTTCATTGAGTCAGGATATTTCCTAAATTTCACCTGGACTTCTTGTTTGAACCACAGGTAGTTTATATGTGTCTTGCTTAATTTTCAAACATACGGGAGATTTTTAATTATCTTTTTGTTATTGATTTCTTACTTAATTGCACTGTGGTTGGAGCACCAGACTAAGTATTTTCTGGTCTTTGGAATTTGTGCAGATTTGCTCCGTGGCCCAGCGCAGGCCCAACAGTTATCATTTGTGTGTGGAAAAGAGTGTGTTTTCTGTCCTCGGTGGAAATAGTGTTTTTAAAAATATATTTTATTGATTATGCTCTTACAGTTGTCCCATTTTTTTCCTCTTTTATCCCCTTCTGCCCTGCACCGCCCCTGCCACCTGCATTCCCCGCTTAGTTCATGTCCATGGGTCACACATGTAAGCTCTTTGGCTTCTCCATTTCCCACACTATTCTTAACCTCCCCTGTCTATTTTCTCCCTACTATTTATGTTTCTTATTCCCTGTACCTTTTCCCCTATTTTCTCCCCTCCCCCTGACCGATGATAACCCTCCATGTGATCTCCACTTCTGTGATTCTGTTCCTGTTCTAGTTGTTTGCTTAGTTTGTTTTTGTCTTGGGGGTTTTTTGGTTAGGTCGTTGATAGTTGTGAGTTTGTTGTCATTTTACCATTCATATTTTTTATCTTTTTCTTAGATAAATCCCTTTAACATTTCATATAATAAGGGCTTGGTCATGATGAACTCCTTTAACTTGACCTTATCTGGGAAGCACTTTATCTGTCCTTCCATTCTGAATGATAGCTTCGTTGGATAGAGTTGTCTTGGGTGTAGGTCCTTGCCTTTCATGACTTTGAATACTTTCCAGCCCCTTCTTGGCTGCAAGGTTTCTTGTGAGAAATCAGCTGATAAGTTTTATGGGAACTCCTTGGTAAGTAACTGTTCCCTTTTCTCTTGCTGCTTTTAAGATTCTCTCCTTATCTTTAATCTTGGCTAATGTAATTATGATGTGCCTTGGTGCATGCTTCTTTGGGTCCAACTTCTTTGGGACTCTCTGAGCTTCCTGGACTTCCTGAAAGTCTGTTTCCTTTGCCAGATTGAGGAAGTTCTCCTTCATTATTTTTTCAAGTAAGTTTTCAATTTCTTGCTCTTCCTCTTCTCCTTCTGGCACCCCTATGACTCAGATGTTGGAATGTTTAAAGTTGTCCCAGAGGTTCCTAAGCCTATCTCATTTTTCTGAATTCTTGTTTCTTCATTCCTTCTGGTCCAAACTGTTGATTTGAGTCCCACTTTCCTTCCCACCACTGTTGGTTCCCTGTACATTTTTCTTCATTTCACTTTTCATAGCCTTCACTTTTTCCTCTATTTTGAGGCCATACTCAACCATTTCTGTGAGCTTCCTGATTACCAGTGTTTTGAACTGTGCATCTGATAGGTTGGCTATCTCATTATCGCTTAGCTGTATTTTTTCTGGAGCTTTGTTCTCTTCTTTCATTTGGGCCATTTTTTTTTTGTCTCTGCATGCCTGCTATGTAGTAAGGGGGCAGAGCTTTAGGTGTTCACCAGGGCAGGGCAACACATCTCTGCGTTGTGACCATTGTATGTGGGGGGCGGGGCCTTAGAGGAAACAATGCCGCTTGCTCTGGTGGGCTTTCAGTCGCTTCTCCCGCTACCCACACGCAAATTGGGCCCTTCTGGTGCTGATTCCCGGGTGGATGGGTTTGTGTACGTTCTAGGACCCTGTGGGTCTCTCCAACATCTGGTTCTTCCCGCTGCCGCAACCCCCACAGATTTTCTCAGTCAGAGGTTCTGAGGCTTTATTTCCCCGCACCGGAACCCTGGGTTGTGTGGTCTGTCTCGCTCCTCAGTTGTTACTACTGGTTTCTCCAAACGCAAATGTGGGACCGCCTGCTCCACCAGCCATTGACTTGCCCGCCCCGGTCTTCCTGCTGCCACCTTGCCAAGAGTCCTCTCCGCCTGGCTGCTCGTCTCCGCCCTTCCTACCGGTCTGGATGAATGTTTCTTTAACTCCTTGGTTGTCCGACTTCCACGCAGTTCAATTTTTTGGCAGTTCTGGTTGTTTTTGTTTTTAAATTTGTTGTTGTCCTTCTTTTGGTTGTGCGAGGAGGCACAGTATGTCTACTTACGCCTCCATCTTGGCCTGAAGTCCCAGGATAGTGGGCTTTTTTTTTTAATATGTCTGTGGGTCAAGCTTACTAATTGTTCCACATTCAATAGGGCTTTTTTTGTCTGTTGTTTTAAGTAAGTAGTAGAGGAGAGTAAACTATCTCAGTGTGACTGTGGACTTATCTAGTTCTCTTAATTCTGTCAAGTTTAACTGTATTTTGGAGTTTTATTATTAGGTACATATTAATTTATAATTGTCAAGTTTTCCTAGTGAATTGAAACAGTTACTATTATGAACTGTTTCTTTGTTTCCAGTAGTGCTTTTTACCTTAAACCTTACTTTGTCTGATGCTCATACAGCTTCGCCGGCTTCCTTTTGGTTACTGTTTATATAGTGCATTTCCTTCGGGTTTAATCTTGGATAGAGATGTAGTTTTTTTCTATTAACCCTGTCTGTTATTCTTATTTGGAACATTTGGTCTATTTACACTTAATGTAATTCTGATATATTTGAGTTTAAATCTACCATCTCACTGGTTTTTTTTTGTTGTTCCACCTATTTCATTTTCTTTATTCCTCTCTTTTTTGTCTTTTCATTTATTTTTGTTTGTTTAATTAACTTTATTGCAGTGCAATTTACAAAAAAACAGTTTACCAATTTGAAGTGAACCATCCAATGAGTGCGCACTCAGGTAACCATCACCACAATCAAGATACAGAACGTTTCTTTCTTTTTTTTAATCTTTTTAATATTTTATTTATTTATTTTTAGATAGAGAAGAAGATGGGGGGAAAGAGGAGCGAAACATCAACGTGTGGTTGCTTCCCACACATTCCCAACTAGGGATCCAGCCCGCAACCCAGGCACGTGCCCTAACTGGGAATCGAACCAGCAACCCTTTGGTTCCCAGGCCCGCACTCAATCCACTGAGCCACACCAGCCAGGGCAAGATACAGAACGTTTCTGTTCCCCAAATGCCTTTCCTCCTCCTTCACAGCAACGAGTCCCCGTACCGACCACAGTCCCTGGCAAACACTCGTCATCTTCCTGTCACTGCGTTTCACCTTTACCACATTTGATCATAATGGGTCTTAGGAGTCTAACTTTTTTTTTTTCACTTACCGCAGTGCTTTTGCCGTTCACGACTGAGTGTTTTCTTATTATTCCCTTTTCCCTCTGTGTTAGCTTGGAAATTGTGCAGTCTGCCAGCATCTTTTAGTGGCACCCGGTTGTCGTGGGGGACAGTTCCCTGTGGTCTTTCGAGGTTCTGTGCATCTTGCTGGAGACACCCACTGCCTTTGCCCCAGGCTCTCTGTGCAAGGATGCTTGCGTATGAAGTTTTGGAAGACGGAGGTGGGGTCTCCGGAGAGGACGGCGGGCCTGCTTACTCCCCTGGGTCTTCCTCCAGAGCAGAGCTGAAACAGATTTGCTTACTGACGATTATAAAAGGTTCAAGTTCCCTGCACTCAGGGATTCTCTCTTCTCATGCAATGTGAGCAGGTGTCACCTGACCCTCTGCGTGTCGCCCTGCGGGAACTGGATCCCAGGGAATTGGCATCGAGGCCGACACTCTGGCCGCTGCTGTTGCCGTGAGTCATAAGTCGCCCTTTGTCCGTGGTCCAGGAGTCTCGTGTCTGCCGCCAGAATCCCTGAAACCCTGTCGGCTCTCCTGTCCGTGCACAACTAGGGCACGGTCTGAAACCCTCCCCAGCTCTCGACGGAGCTCTAGAGATTGAAGCGCACATCCTTGGCCCTGCTGAAGTACAGTTGCTACCCTGGAATCTTCCGGAACCATAAACAGGTCTTAGAGCCCTCTCCCTGCGCTTGTGCCCTTCCGGGCTTCCGTGCCGTGCACTGGTTTGTACTCACACTTCTGTGTTAAGCCCGCGAAGACGTTGCACTGTCACGTTCGTTTAGATATGTCCCCATGCTCACCGTGCTCGCGGTGCTTTGTGTTTTCCCTGCGTCTTTAGCTCCAATCACCCGTCCGGGACTCGCTTCCTTCTACTCGATGAGAATACTTTGGTATTTCCTTTTGTTTAGTCTGCCGATGACAGTCATTCTCCCTGGTGCTCTCTTTTTGACTAGCGAAATGTTTTCATTGCAGCTTCTTACTTGCAGGGCTTTTTTTTTTTTTTTTTTTTTTTTTTTTTTTTTTTTTTTTTTTTTTTTTTTTTTTTTTTTTTGCTGCGTATAGCATTCTCTTTGGCAATTATTTATTTATTAATTATTGAGCTCCTGGAGGACGTGAGCCCAGCATCTCTGGCTTCCTTTGTTGACAAGCCAGCTGTCGGCGTACACGGTTGTCCTTTGGAGGTGACCTTTTCCCCTCTGCTGTTGTTACTATTTTCTCTTTGGATTTTGTTCCCAGCAGCTGCAGTAGGGTGCCTGTGTCAGTTCCTGCTGTTATAATCTGTCCCCCAGTATGTGTCCCTCTTTGTTAGTGCTGTGCAATTGCCCCCAAACTCGGCGGAGCGCGGTATCAGTTACGGAGCTCAGAGAGCTGTGTTTGAGTGGAGCCCAGCGGGAACAGCTTGGGGCCGTTCCACGCAGCATTAGCTGGTGTGGCTTGACTGCAAGGTCCACTCTTCAGTGACTCACTCACACGGGGCAAGTTGGTGCCGGCTGTTGGCTGGGAGTTTAGCCAGGGCCAAAGGTCCAGGACCAACAGCCATTTCCGTGGGCGCTTCAGCTTCCCTGTGGCATGGTGGCTGGGTCCCAAGAGGAAAGAGGTGGAAGCTTCCAGTCCCTTGAGGCCTTGGTCCAGAAACTAGGACAGCATCACCCCTGTCATATGCTGTTGGGAAGCAGCTGCAGAGCCAGAGTAAAGAGCAGAGGGCGGACACCCCCCTAATGGGAGGGGTGTCCGAGAACTCCGGGCCGTGTCCTCAAGGTCCTCAAGTGCGGATCTCTTTCCCCTTCCTCCTCCCCCTCCTCCTCCCTCTTCCTCCTCCTCTTCTTCTCTTCTTTTTGGTGGAAGAGGGCTCAGAAGTTATTTTCGATCAATGTTTTTCATCCATTTTGGAAAGTTTACAGTAATTAACTCTTTATACATGGCTCTGTCCAGTCCTTTTTCTGTTCTGCTTTTGTGTCTGTACTTATGTGTACATTAGATCTTTTCATTATATATCCTGCCTTTTATCTGCTTTCCTGCATTTTCCCAGTCTTTGTCACTTCATGCTTTATTCTGTTTACTCTTTTATGACCTATTTCCTGTTCACTCTTCAGCATTGCCTAATTTGCTATTATTATACCTAGCCATTTTCCTCACCTTGACCATTGTATTTTTTAATTCTGTAATTTCTACTTGGTTATTTTCTTATAGTTTAAAGTTCTTTGTCAAAATTGGAAATCTTCTATTTTATGCTCTTGACTATCAGCACCGTTATTTTGAAGTCTGTGTCGGATAACTTCAATGTTTGCGGCCGCCCCTTGTAGACCGGTTTCTGTTGGTGTTCTTTTATACTGGCGCAGCTCTTCCTGGGCCTGGCGCGTCTGGGTTACGTGCCGGACTTCCGGTTTGCGACAGTGCTTGTAGAAATCATTTGAAGCCCAGTTCAGTGCTTCCGTCGTGTTTGCTTCTCCCAGGTCCCGGGGAGCAGGCTCACTTGGGATAACCTCAGTCCAGTTTCTGGAAGTGAAATTATTGGAGGCTGAGCTGCAGTCCACACGAGGGTCTGCTGGCCCACACTTAATTCCGCACGGGAAGACTTTCAGGACCCCTGCCCACAGGAGGGGTGGTCATCGGGGCTCTCTCCTTGCAGACCCCTGGCCTCCAGCCCCTGCCCCCTGAGCCTGCATGTCCCTCTGGCCTCCCGAGTAACAGCAGCCTGAACACCAGGCTCACTTCCTGCGTTTCCATAATCCCTTCCAGCCTGGCTTGTTCATCACTGTCTGGCCAGGTGTCCAGCGCCGCACACAGATGCTTCTGTGTTTTGTCTAGTATTTCTGGTTGTCTGCAGCTGGTGACCTGGTTCACATTGCCTAGTCTGCCATTAACGGAAGTGGAAGTCCTCAGAGGGACCCCATTTTCTTTTGGGTCATCCCATCCGCATTTGAAAGACAGATTACATGCTCCCCATCAGCTGCCTTTGTTTGCGCCTCTACAGAAAACTCCGGCTGGTCTGTATTTGCTGTCTCCGATGTCTCACATCCCATTCTTTCTGAAACCCACCCCAATCAGACTGTGGTTCCCACACTCCATCGAAAGGGCCCTTGCCAGGGTCACGCGTGCCTCCGCGGTGCCAGATTCTGGCACCGGTTCCAGCTGCCATTTTCTCTGACGTCGCCGCAACCTTCCCTGCGGAGAGGTTGGTGAATTGAGGCAGAATCCAGCTGAGGAAAGTAAGGAACAGCCTCCTTTCCTGCTTCGTTTTTTCTGTCGCACTTCTCGCCGGATAGTCTGTCTCACTGACTTCCTCATTTTGATCTTTCCCTCGAGCATTTTGCTGCCCTCGCCCTCGGGAACATGGGCTCCCAGAGGCCAGGGCACGCTATCCGCTTGGCTCATTCACCCCCCGCCCCGTGTGAACAGTGTCCTGCACAGGGCAGGCTCTCAGCGGACATTTGCTGTGCAATTGTTCCCTCTGGGGAAGCGCCGGCTGGCCTTGTCCAGCCGGCACCTCTGGCCGCTGCGGGTCCCGCTGGCCAGCTGCAGGGTCTGAGGAGGTGGGGGGAGAAAGCCGGTGTGCTGAAAGCCCTGGGCAGAACTTCAAGTGGCCGTCACCGACATGGAATTATTTTGTTTTTTAAAGTGCTTTTACGTTATCGTCTGACCCTCACAGCACCTCTGGGGGGCGGGCGGGACAGGTGCGGTGGCCTGCTGTTTCTGGGAGGGTTCCAAGGGGGACAGAGCGGTTGCGCCTTCACACAGCAGCCTCCCCCACAGACCCTGGACTCCAGCGCTGCCTTAAACGTGAACAAAACGTCTTTTCCTGACTACAGAAATAGTATGAACTCCTCGTGGGAAATTTAGAAAGCACAGAAACGGATAAAGAAGAACATTTGAATTTTTATGCTACTAGGCACATTTTCACATATTTCCTTTCAGTCTTTTTTAAAAATACAGTTTAGATCATGTATCATACAAAATTTGTATCCTGCTTTTAAATTTAACATTACAAAATAAGTTTTCCCTAGTTTTAAGTTAAAGTAAATTTATTTCCTCTTTAAATTTTTTAAAAATGTATTTATTTTTAGAGCGGGGTGTAGGGAGAGAGAAAGAGGGAGGGAAACCTCGATGTGAGAGAGAAACATCGATCGGTCGCCTCTCGTGTGCGCCCCGACTGGGGACCGAACCCACAGCCCAGGTGTGTGCCCTGACCAGGAACCAAACCGGGGACCTTTCGCTTTGCAGGACAGTTTGCCCAACCAACTGAGCCATACCAGTCAGGGCTCCTTGTTTTTTTAATTTCTCACTTTTGTGGTTGCATAATACTCCACCACAGATGCACCACAATTTACAGAATATTCTATTGCTGGACATTTAGGTTAAACAACATATTTACTTCCTTCCATGTGTGAGGGGCTGGGGACTTGAGGCCAGGGCTCTCAGATGTGACAGGTTAGAAAGTGGACATGGCGTGGCTTGGGGTGAAATAAAATCTAAAAGCACATGATGATATATAATTAAAAAAAGGACATCTTTTCAAATAAGTAAGTCCCAACTCCATTTAGGGGTGCGTGTGGTGGGGGAGGGGCGTCCGGCTGGAGCAGGGCAGCGTCCTCCCTGTGGGGACCCGGAGCTGCTGCTGCCAGCAGAGGTCGGGCCGCGGCCCCTTGTGGCTCATTTCTGTCCCCCTCCTTGGTCCTGGGTCCCCAGACTCTTCCAGCTGGAGGGGGAGGCCGATGCCCTCGTGCACTTCCAGCAGTTTTCAGCCCAGCTGCCGCCCTTCTACGAGAGCTCCGCCCGCGTCCTGGAGGTGGAGGTGCTGCAGCAGCTGACCGACCTCATCCGCAGCCACCCCAGCTGGTCAGTGGCCCACCTGGCGGTGGAGCTGGGCATCCGAGAGTGCTTCCACCACAGCCGCATCATCAGGTGGGCAGCGACCTTGCCGGGTGGGGCAGGGGGACAGGACCCTTGGCACCATGTGTGGCAGGGTGGGGCCTTCGGGAATCGCTCTGTCCTGCCTCAGTTCCCCTCCGTGAACTCAAAGGCTGCCCAGAATGCTTGACTTGGAGAGGGGCAGCACTGCCTCTGGGTTCTGATGGTGTCCGTCCGCAGGGATGCTGACTGAAGTCGAAGGGGAAACCTTGCCAGAGTCCCTAGCAGGCGGTGGACCCATGGTAGCTGTTTTATGTGCACCATGAACTTGAATCCTCCCAGCAGCCCCACGAAGTACTGCATTCCAGTGAGAGGTCATGTGGCTTCTGCCAGATCACTCAGCCGGGGTGGCCTGAGGAGGCTTTAGGCCCTTGGGGTCCCCTTCCAAAGGTCTGGTTGCGCCTCTGGGACCCGGGACGCATGCTCTCAGACATCCGCTCAGCCGGCATCGGAGCAGTGGGCGCAGGTCCGTGCTGGTCACAGCCCTGTCCTGCGGCGGCCACACCCCCTTCGGTGCTCCTCCCAGATGCTCTGCGCAGCTCCCAGGCCCCGCGCTCCAAGCTCCTGGCTGCCCTTTCCAGCTGAAGGGCCTGTTCTCGGACATCGTGGTGTTTTGTCTCCGAACAGTCTGTCCGCTCCCGGGGCAGGCGCGGCAGGGATTGTTTTCATTTTTTAGTAGATAAAGTCATCGAAGCCCAGAAAGGTTAAGTGACTTGCTCAACGTCAGTGCAATTTCGGCCTTCCGTGACCCTTTCTGTGCCACTCCACTGCCCACCCAGGCTGGTGTGGCCCTAGGGCACATCCCCTACAGGTGTGTCCCCAGAACAAAAAACAGATACAAGTCACACGAGACACAGGTACATTGCAACTCAGCCTAAGTGTGAACCAGCTGGTGTGAGCGTGGCACAAGCGCCCTTGAGCTCCCAGCCCACGTCCCTCTCCTGCACTCGGGTTCCACAGAGCCCTGCCCACCTCGTGCCGTGTCCACTCATCTGCCGCCCCCCCGCCCCCCGCAGCTGTGCCAACAGCAGGGAGAACGAGGAGGGCTGCACGCCCCTGCACCTGGCCTGCCGCAGGGGCGACGCGGAGATCCTGGTGGAGCTGGTGCAGTACTGCCGGGCCCAGGTGGACGTCACCGACAACAACGGGGAGACCGCCTTCCATTACGCTGTCCAGGGTGACAGTCCCCAGGTGCTGCAGGTGAGCGGGGTGGGGCGGGGCAACCAGGCCCGGCGACACCGCTCTGGGCCCACAGCTGTCTTTGGGATCAGATGACACTCTAGGCCTCTCACTGTCCCTCCTTGGTCCTTAAGGCCTGAGGTCCTCTGTGGAGGGTGCCGCCCCCACCCCGCTCTTCCCTCCCCATGCTTGTCAAGGGGACAGGTTTGCTCTCTCAACCCTGGAAAAGGCCTCCAGCCCGGCAAACAGACTCAAGTTTAGTTCAGCTCTTCCTGGGCACCGCTGTGAGGCGGACCCCTGAGTGGAGGTGTTCGTGGTCCAGGGGGACCGAGCTTAACTCCTCATGGGGATGCCAGCAAGACAGAACTCCACCCGGCTCCTCTGGGCGTTTGTGCCAGGGGCACCCTGTCCGATCTTTGATTCACTGGGCAGCAAAATAAAAATCAAGCTTTTGCATGAGTAAATGTAGTGATGTTCTCGAAAGGCTACTTTATGAGATAGAAAAGACAGAACACAGGACAGTGTTTTATTGCCTAGAATGAGAAGATTCTTCCAAAGGTACATCCTCGTCTCTGCCGTGGCCTCAGAACAGCCACGTTATTGCAGAAGACAGGGACTCGCGCCCAGTGCTGAGTGCTCTCTGGGGCGGGAGTCCCCCGCCGCTGCCGAGCCCCACCCTTCCTGAGAACCACCAAGCGCCCCCCACGAGCCACACACATCCTGCCTCAGGCCGAGGCCGGGCGCACTCACTGCAGTCACGTACAGCTCTGCCTGTCCCTTACTGCGCGCTTGTCGCCTGCCTGGCCCTGTCCTGAGTGTCGTGTGTGTCCCAGTTCATTCTCAGAACACCCTGGGGGTGGGCGTCATCGGCCCGCCCTCCGTGCTAAAGCAGCAGGCTGAGCGCCGGTAAGAAGCTTGCCCAGGAAGGGCCACAGCGCAGGGAGTCCGGCCGCGGACACGCCCGGCTGCTCACACGGGAGCATGGGGGTCGTAAAGAGCCCCAGGGGGACAGCACTCGGCCATAAGTGAGGAAACACGGGCCCCCCGACTGGCTTTTTAATGCTGGTGTTTTCTTCATTGAAAAAATAACATCTGAACGTACCAAAAAACATTCAAGCAGGACAGAAGGATACACAGTGAGAAGGAGGAAACACCTCCCTCCCAGAGCCCAGTGCCTGTCCCTAGAGCAACCTCATTTTCAGTTTCTGTGTTCAGAAATTGTCCTGCAGTCTGGCCAGACCCACAGCCCGGCCAGCGCTGGCGCAGTCAGCTCCCTTTTCGCCTCCCAGGCCTCCCTTCTCTGTTGCCTCTCTTATTCCCGTGGAGTCCAGCCGCCCTTCCCTCGGTGAACCGAGAGGCACTCCCCCCACCGGGGGTGCCGCGGGAGGGCGTGCAGGGGCCGCTCCGCGGGGGGCCCCGGCCCACCTGCTGCTGTGCCGGCAGCTCCTAGGGAAGAGCGCGTCGGCCGGCCTGAACCAGGTGAACCACCGAGGGCTGACCCCGCTGCACCTGGCCTGCCAGACGGGGAAGCAGGAGATGGTGCACGTGCTGCTGCGGCAGAACGCCCGCTGCAACGTCGTGGGCCCCAGCGGCTACCCCATCCACGTGGCCATGAAGTTCTCCCAGAAGGGGTAAGCCTCGCGCCCCACCCGCCCCCGCCCTGCCCCGTCCCACGCGGGGCGCTGAGCCTGGGCCCTCCCTCGCCTGTCCTGAGCAGTGACCTCTGCAGGCTCGCTGGACGCCCATCAGATGCATCAGATTCTGGCGCAGAGGCTGGCCTGGCACACAGAAGTGTGTTGGGGGTGTGACTCTCAGTCCATGAAGTCCACCCTGCAAAGAGTAAAAATGAAATCACTCTGTAGTGCGCCGTAATTTCTCACCGTCAATCTGCCTCTCCCAAACTGGAGAAGAACCGTCTCAATCTTCCCTGCAGTCCCCCTTTCCAGCTTCCCCAGGCGGCGGTCTCGTGCCAGAATCTCACGCAACCCCAAGCCTCAGAGGGACCCACCGAAGTCCGCGAGGCTGATCTGCACCCTGTTGTGCTGCAGCGCTCACAGCTGCTTTGGGTGACTCAAAGCCCAGGAGTGGTTGTCAGGGGGCCCCAGGGCCCCAACTGCCTACATGAATTTGTCCTTCCTGGCCGGCAGAACTGTGGGGACGCAGGTCCTAGGCCCATGTCTTAGGAGTTCCAGAACCCTCCCTCGTTTCTTCCCTTCTCCCAGACCTGGAAAAGCCTGGTCTCAGGAAAATTTGTTTCCCTGTGGTGTGTGTGTGTGATGGGTATGGGGGGAGTAGATAGAAGAGACAACTCTCTCAAAATATTATCTGGCAGATACAGTACCTAAAATGAATGGATGGATGGATGGATGGATGGATGGGCCAGTCAGCCCCTCAGTCCCAGGCCCTATGCTAAGTGCTGGCCTCACAGAGATGGAGCAGAGAGCAGCTCCAGGACAGGAGACACGGAAGTCACCCGGACCTGCCAGTGCCGAGTGCATGGAGAGGCCACACGCAGGTCGGGAGCGGGCGCTTGCCCTCCCTTGGGTTTTGTCCTTCCTCTAGGGACCTGGCTGGCCCCTGAGGCATTGCTGACCCCTTGAAGGTCTGGTCCAAGCGTGGATGAACCCTCCTCTCCTTTACTCTCTCTCACAGCCAGGATGAGCTGGGATTTTAAGAAAGACTTGACCGAGTGGCTGGGGACAGTGCCAGCGCTCTCGCCCCCAGCAATCAGGTTCCCTGGTGGCAGGGCGCCACCGAGGGGACACAGTGCTGGCTGTGCTCTCCTCTGCAGCTGGTGTGGTGGCCCTGCTTCAGCTGCCCTGCGGTCCCAGTCACCTGCTCGGTCCACATCCCTTCCAGAACCTTGATGTTTTCCAGGTTGCGCCTCTTCAGGTGCCCGCAGCCACACCCCCTCCCTGCCCCTTGCAGGCCTCCCTGCGGGCTGGCTCAGACCACAGAGCACCCTTGCAGGATGACGCAAGTCATGCCCTACTGCTGTGCACACAGCCATGCTCCTCAGGGCCGGGTGGGGCCGCCCCGCCCCCGCCCCCCGCCTCTGCCTCCGTGTAGCAGCCCACAGAGCTGACTCTGAGAATCACGGGCATGGGCATTGCCGAGGGCACTACTGTCCCAGCTCCCACCTGGGGCCCCTCTGCTGTCTGCTCACCCTCCAGGACTCTGGTTTCATTTAGTGTGATGTCTTCGAGGTCCAGTAGTGTCAGAGCACGGACCGGAACTTCCTCCCTTTTCAAGACAAAATAATGCTCCATTGGTCGTGCCGTGTTTTGCTTTTCCAGTCATCAGTCAGTGGACACTTGGGTTGCTTCCACCCTTTGGCTATTGTGAGTAGTGCCACAGTAAGCCATGGCATGCTGTTTGAGCCCCTGCTTCCTGGGGGTCGGGGCATGGAGGGCCAGGCCCAGAACCAGGTGCTGAAATACCTTATCTCCTTTAATTCCCACCCAGTCCCCTTAGGATTGTCTCCATATTGCAGCTGGACTAGGTCACTTTCCAGAGTTCACCAATGAGGAAGCTGGGGCTTGACCTCAAGTCTGTTGGACTCTAAAGCCAGCACCAGTGAGAGTGATCATTGTTGATTGGAGTCATCAGGGAAGGCTTCCTGGAGGAAGGGGCTCGAGCTGTGCCTTGAGAGGCTCATGATGCCCTAGACATACCACAGTATTCATGCTGTTGGTTTCATTGCAACTTTATTTGCAGAAACTCTCTCTAACCAGTGAATGAAACCCTCAGTCATGACCTCTCCCGGCTCCAGGCTGCCTCCAGCCTTCCTTGCTACCCTGGGCTCCTCTCTCCCCAGGTGTGCTGAAATGATCATCAACATGGACAGCAGCCAGGTCCACAGCAAAGACCCACGCTATGGAGCCAGCCCCCTCCACTGGGCCAAGAACGCAGAGGTAGGCGGAGTCCAGGACAGTGGTGGGCAGGGAGCAGGTCCCTGCGCCCTTCGTTCTCAGCCGCCTGAGGAAGGAGATTCCTGAGGGGACCCCGAGGCTGGCACTTGGGGCTTGCTCTCACAGTGGGCCCCAGGCAGACAAGCCCAAGGAGAGATGACATCCTGGCATTGCTCTGCGGCCCACTGGCGCGGTGGCCGTGTCCTCCTGTGGTTTTCTCCCGTGTGAACTGGGTGTCCGATGTCCTGCCTCTGGAGGCGTGGGGTCAGCAGGGCAGTGCGGGAGGACATGCGTCATAAATCGTAAGTGCCTCGTACACAGAGGCGGCGGTTGATGGTGATGCTGCCGCCAGCTCCAGCGGCATCTCCTCTGAGGCTTCCCCCAAGCCCCGCTCCGCCCCCCGGGAGGACGGAGGGCTCTGGTCTCTCATCTCCAGGAGCACGGCTCAGCAGGGCACTGAATGGCTCCAGAGGGCACAGCCTGCTCCTAACCGTGACAGGCCAGGAGGCGGACACGGCAGCCCCTTCAGGGCACCGTCTTCATGCCAGGAGCTAGCCACCGAGTCAGGCCCTTTTCTGTATGTTTTGTCACTCATTGTCACCACCCTGATGAGGTAGGGGCCTGCATTCCCATTTTACAGTAGATAAAACTGAGGTGCAGAGGGGCGCAGGGACCCACCCAAGCTCAGACAGCTGGGAGGAAGCGGGGCTGCTCGGGCGTCTCGGGTCCAACGTCCAGACTTCGCTCCTCAGGGCTGCTGGGGGGCAGGAATGTGTGTTGCTAAGTCCCGAGCAGGGGACCCTGCCTTTGCAGGATCCCAGAGGAAGTGACAAGGAGCAGGGCTATTCTGGGGCAGGGCCCAGGGGGACATTTGCAGGGAGGCATGGCCCTGTAAGCCCCAAGGAAGGCCTCAGAAGCCCCTTAGAGCAGTTGGCACATCTTCAGGCTCTTGTCCCCTAGTCCTGCGTCCTGACAGTGTGGGAGCCAGGCCCAGAGCCACCCGTAGGACTGAGGCCTGCCGCCTGGGCCCCTTCCGTGGCTGGAGCTTTCCCTCTGAGGGAGGAAGTGGCAGTGCCTGCATGGCCAGGGGCCGCAGGAGTGCCCCACTGACTTGGGCCGGGACCCTGTCCTCCACAGATGGCCCGCCTGCTGCTGAAACGAGGCGGCGACGTGAACAGCACCAGCTCTGCGGGCAACACCCCTCTGCACGTGGCGGTGATGCGCAACCGCTTCGACTGCGTCATGGTGTTGCTGACCCACGGGGCCCACGCTGATGCCCACGGAGAGCACGGCAACACTCCGCTGCACCTGGCCATGTCGGTGAGCCCGCATGGTGGGGACGCTGGCGCATCTCCTCCCTCGCGCCCTGGTGCCCCTCTCCCCGTGCCTGCCAACGTGACGCGAGATATGAGGGGAAGGTCCAGCTCTGGTACTGACTGTGGCCTCGGTGCCTCCCCTGGGGACAGAGGTGTCGGCACCCACCCGGCAGAGTGGTCAAGAGGAGTCAGTGGTGGACCCTTGGTGGCCAGGAGGGACGTCTGAGTGACGCATGCAGGGCCTGGCATGGAGCGAGCACCTCCAGGTGGTGTCCTCCTCCCCTTTGTCCGTAGGGGACAGTGTCCCTCTGCGTGTCGTTCTCACCCCTTCTTATCTCCCGGAGGGCAGGGCCGGCTTCCACGCCTGGGCGGCCCGCGGTGGGTGCGCACGTCTGTTGGTTTGTCAGAGAGCAGGGTTCCCGCCCGCAAAGGCCCCGCAGTCAGCTCTGACAACCGCAGGGCGACCACACTGCGGGCCGGGTCGGAGACGTCACTGCTGTGTCACAGACACGTGTCTCTGGGTGTGCAGGCGTGTCTCTGGGTGTGCATGTAATGACAGTGGTGCCATCGCACAGGAGCCTGTGATGTGAGTCTTGGAGGGACAGAATGGGAGAGACCCTGGGGGGCTAAAGCAAGTCGATGTAGGTCAAGTTCAAAGACGTCCTGCTTTTTGCCAAAGGTCATGGTTGAGGGCGGTGTTGCTCGAGAGGCTGAAACT
Organism: Micronycteris hirsuta; assembly: GCA_004026765.1. NCBI lineage: Eukaryota > Metazoa > Chordata > Mammalia > Chiroptera > Phyllostomidae > Micronycteris > Micronycteris hirsuta. Next base: position 20,457 of record PVJI01010586.1, read on the forward strand.
GACTCAAGCCAGGGCTGTTTCCGGGGCTGACCGGGCCCTTGGAATGGCCTCGCTCGGCCGTGCTCAAACATCGTGGTCTGGTTGGTCCCTTTGTGCGCTTAAAAATTACTCAGGGTCCCACAGGCTTTTTTATATAAATTTCAGCTGTCTATATTTTTCATAGTAGAAATTAAAAGTGAGAGGTTTTCAAAAGACTCATGATGAGTCTTTTGAAATTAATAATGAAAAGAATCATTAGGATATGGCCGTGATTTGCCGAGCACATACTAACACAAGTCGTATGTTCATGAAAAACAACTTCCTCTTTCCTAAACAAAAATGATTGAGAAGAGATGGCGTCGTGCGTGTTTGTGAGTCTTGTTGATGCCTGGCTCGAGAGAAGGCGCGCGTCCCCGCATCTGCTGCCGCGTTTACTCTGTTGCAGCGTGTTGTCGGGCGTTTTGAAGAATACGAAGATCTGGCCTCACAGAGAAGCGTGGTTGGAAAAGATGTGCAGCCTTTTCAGATTCTTGTGGGTGTTTCTGACAGTGCACCGGAGCCTGCGGGGCAGCTGCTGACAGGCTGGGTGCGGGGGCACCCGAGGCCGTCTCCCCACATCTTCACTCACTCACCTCCACGGGCACCTCTTGCCTGTCGCACGGGCCTTTTGCACGTGCACGGTCCGTGTGCTTCCTGGAAAACAGCGGCCCAGAGTGTGCATGGCTTCCAAATGCATCGGCCCCTTTCACGATGAAAGACCCGCATTTGCAGATAGCGCGGTCGGGCTCATCAGAAAAGCCTGTAAACCGCAGGGCGCCGTTGAGCGCGTCATGGCGCACACGGGTTTTCTGGAAGGCTGGTGTTCGTTCGGAGGCTCACGTTTTATCATTGGCACAAAATATGGCCAGGGGTTTTTCTTGAAGTGACGGGCTTGCTGCTTTCATTTTTGAGAAAATGCCTCCTCCGTCCCCAAGGCTGAGCCGTCATAGTTTGCCCGTCAGTCATTCCTCTCAAGGAAGCGCAGCGTCCTGTGCGAACAAGCAGCTGGCTCGGCTCTCGGCTCACACAGGCACAGAGGCGCTTCCCTCCCCAGGCCTGTCCAGGGTCGGTGGGCCCCAGGGAGGTCTCCCCCGCACCGCACTCCGCTGCGGGGTGGCGAACACAGGGTCGCAGCAGCCAATCAAAGCGACCCTCGCTGCCGCAGCAGGGCGTTCTGAGGGGAACAGGCTGGTTAGCAGGCTGTTTTTGACCGTGAGTGCGTGGCAGAGAAGAAAGCCGTGACGACTTGTTAGTTTGGTGCCGTGGCCTTGCTGCCTGCTTGGGCGCCAGCCATTGTACCCACCATGTCTTTGCACCATCGCTGCGAAGGTCGGCGCAGCGCAAAGGCAGAGACCTTGGTGTTTTCTGTGAGAACAGGCTTAACCTCCCGAACCTTTCAAGAAGGTCTCCCACGTTCACGGGGGTCCACAGATCTTGCTTTGAGGACAGCTGACGGGCTTCACCATTTCCCGCTGTCCAGTGCCCCGGGAGGCCATCTCTTGGGCTTCGGCACACTCGCGAACCACTTTCACGATGGGGTGCTTAACCGTTTCTGTGCGTTGGCTTGCTGCTAGACTTAAATTTATTTTGAAGGGAATGTTATATCACTGCCATAACGTGGCCAAACCAGTGCCACAAATGAAAGGTAACTCAAAAAGAACCATATCACTGATGTTTAAAACAAACACACTTACTGCACCCATGCGTCCAATGGTACGCGACCCACTGCTTGAACAACTGCCTTCTAGACACACCTCTTCATCCTCGAGGCAAGGGAAGGGGCCCTGAGAAGAGGGAGGTAATAGGACCAGAGCTCTGGCCTCCCAGCTGCCAGTCTTCAGGCTCTGGGACACTAAGCCGTGCTCACTGCCCCCTGCCCCCCCCACCTGGTGCCCCCACCCAGCCCCAGGGTGGTAACCACACAGGGCTGTGTGCAGGGAGGCCACCCTTGGAGACTGCCGTCAGGGAGGACGTGCGCTGCATCACCCCCTCAGAACTGGTGCCCTGGACCAGACGGCCAAACGGCCTTCCCTTTCCTTGCAACCAGTAGCTGACCCTTCAATGTCCCCTTGGTTCCTGGGTCAGGGGTCATAGATGTGTTGCTTCCTATGAGGAGGAGCCGGTGAGGCCGGAGACTGGGTGAGTAACTGCCAGTTTCTGCCTGGATTCCGAGATCCTCACCTGGGGACACTAAGCCTGCTTGTCAGGGCACCAGCCTTCAGAGTGTAGATTTTGGAACATCAGATTGGTGGGGTCGGAGGTCAAAGGTCCCAGTGTCCTTTTCCATGTTGAGGACCAGCAAGAGGCCCACCAAGTTCATGGGTAGGGTGGAAGAGGCTGGGGTTCCTTTTCTCTTCATTTTCCTGAGCTGTTGTGCTTTTCCCCCCAACTCCACCCCCAACAGAAAGACAATGTGGAGATGGTCAAGGCCCTCATTGTGTTTGGGGCAGAGGTGGACACCCCAAATGACTCTGGGGAGACTCCTGCCTTCATAGCCTCCAAGACCAGCAAACGTATGTGCTCACCACTCTGGGTTCAGCGTTGGGCAGGGGCGGTGAGGTGCCGGGACCAGGGCGGGGGCCCCCAGCTCTCAGGTGCCAGCACCTTGTTTGCACCCACCCCCGGTGGCTCTGCACAGGGTTTCTAGGAAGCCCTGGGAGGCTGGGACAGGAAGCTTCCTTTTCCCAAGACCTGGGGCCCCGACCAGTCAGAAGATGGAGCCCACCAAGGGGCTTGCTCAGCCAGTACCCTCTCCTGTGCGGCCCATCCCACCCTAGCGTGCCAGGATTCAGGGAGCAGGACGTAGGGGGGCCGCAGCCTCCTTCCTCAGCCTTGGGGAATCCACTGATGGAACCCTGCATTGGTGTGTGTGCGTGCCCCCGTGCTCACAGGCAGGCTGCATGCATTACACCGCTCGAGTGTGTGCGTGCCCCCATGCTCACAGGCACGCTGCATGCATTACACCGCTTGAGTGTGTGTGCGTGCCCCCGTGCTCACAGGCACGCTGCATGCATTACACCGCTCGAGTGTGTGCGTGCCCCCGTGCTCACAGGCACGCTGCATGCATTACACCGCTCGAGTGTGTGTGCGTGCCCCCGTGCTGCATGCACTCCATGCTAACTTAGTGAGACCTTGGCTTCGGGCTGGAAAAAATAGGTTCTTTTCACCCAAAGCCTGGAGGCCCCCTGGAGGGTTTCAGGGAGCTGCAGAGTTTGCTGTGGGTGTGCGAGCATGGGTGTGTGCATGGGCACACTATTTCTTGTGGCATCCTTTTCCATCATCCCGTTCGCCAGATGGGAGTAAATCCCCGCTGCCTGGCTGCCTAGTCCCTGTTGAGCTCTGAAGGAGACGCTCACTCAGCACTTTGGAGAACTGCTGCATTTGGAGGAGGGAGTCTTGCTCTCTCCACCGGAGTCAAAGGGAAGGAGGGAGTTCCCAAAACAGTGAGGCAGGGCAACACTGGCCGGTCCTTCCATTTTCCACGGCCGAGCCCCAGCGCCTTCCCTGGCCCCAGGAAGCTGCTTTGGATGGAGCAGACTGGAGCCTGCACGCCCTGCCGGGTGGGGTCAGGCGCCCGGGCCCTCGGCGCACCTGCGTGCCCGGGCAGCCTGGCAGATGGGAGAGGGGCCGTGCGTGGAAGGGAGAGGCCCCTCACTGGCATGATGACATCGCTCCTGATCCTCTGTGGTCTCCCCCTCCCCGCACTGTCCCCAGTTGTCATCAGGAGGGCACTCTTGACTCTGCTGAGAACCATAGGGGCCAACCACCACTTGCCACTCCTCCCAGGGGCCCCCGCGGAGCCGGGCTCCCCAGCAGCACAGCTTTCCTCCCGCTCCCTGGAGAGATCTCAGCCCCCACCACCACCGATCAGCTTAAACAACCTAGGTAGGACCTCCCCGCCCCACGTTCCCTCCTTTCTAGCTGGTTCCCAGGCCCTCAGGTCAGAGCCCCCGAGAGTACAGGGCCTCAGCATGGGAGCCTTCGAAACAAGCAGGGAGGGAGGGTGTGTAGGGTGTGTGAGCCTCTGGAGGCAGCCAGCAGCCCACAGAGCCCAGAGCCTGGCAGGGTCCCTGGCCCACGCCCCACGGTGCATTTCCCCTGAGAGGATGCCCTGGACACAGGTCTCAGGTCTGGCAGTGCCCTGGCACCCATGAGTTAGATGCTTTCATGGCGTTCCGTGTCCCCTGGGAGCTCAGGACAGGCAGGGAGGAGCCCTGCTGGGGTGACAGAGCCCCCGGCCCTCTGGCCTCAGTGAGCTTTTCTGCAGCTCCGCTGAGTCCCCGTCAGGCCTGGGGCCGAGTGCTCCCATGCTGGCCTGTTCAGCTCAATGACTTACAGGCTTTTGATCATGAAAGGCAGCCAGCGTCAACCCCGGGCATCCTGGGTGCTGTGGAGAGGGCCCTGAGGAGACTCCGGGTCTCCTGTGGGCCATCCACCCTGGCCCTCGACTGCTTGAGAGTGAGGTCCCCGATCAGGCAGTCAGAAACCCGTCCCTGGCAAGCCCGCCTCTTTTTTTTTTTTTTTTTTTGCTGTTGGGGAAGCAGACACCAGCTCCCCCACCCAGGATAGCCCAGCCAGGCCTGGAGTGCAGCACAGGCAGGGCCAGCAGCCACTCAGCCCTACCAGCTCTGCCTCTCTCCTCCGCCTGCCCACCCCACCCAGAGCCTTGCCCCTCATCTTCATCTCTCAATTTTGCAGGCAGTCGGTCACCCAGACCAGGCTGGATGGTGGGCCTGGGGCACGGCATCCAATGGGTAACACCTGGGCCTAGAGGGGCCGCAGAGCCCGCCACGCCCGAGTCCGCTGTAGCCAAGCTCCCTCTTCTGTCTCTAGCCACGTGCCCGCACACGCCCCTTCCGTACCGCCCCTGCCTGGCACTCTGTCCGCCGCCTCTCCTGGCCGGTCTCCCGCTTAACTCGCCCACTCTCGGGCCACTTTCCCCGGTGAGGGGGCACCTACCACCCTGCTGCCTGCTGCCTGCTTCTAGACTCCGCGCACAGTGGTGTGGGGGGTCCATCAGACCGGATGACGTGGCACTACAGGGCCAGGCTCCTTGTCAGGAGGGCAGCTCAGGCACCGGGTGGGCATAGGGTGGGCCTTGGGCACGTGAACGGAGTGGTGAGGTGCATCTGAGTCGAGAAGCCACTGAGGAAGTTTCCAGAAGGGTCAGGCTGGGGGCATCTGAAGAATGGTCAAGATGTCTCCCTCCACTCATGGAGTTAAATACCAAGGCCCAGCCTGACTCAGCCCTTTTGGCTCAGTGACCTTGGACAGGTCATGGGACCTCTTTGAGCCTCACCTGTGAACTGAGAATAGGAGCCATGGTGCTGGTCATTGGCCGGACCAGGCGGACGGGTGGGAAACCATGCTGTGAGCCGCAAAGCACAGGACACTCAGGTGCCTGGACCTCGCAGCTCTGGGAGGCAGGTATTGAGGCAAATCCGGGCACTGGCAGGCCAGCTGGGGGCCCTTCCCAGAGCAGCAGGCTCCCATCCATTCCAGCCCGTTTCTCCAGTGGGGCTGTGGGCTCTGGCTCAACTGCTTCCTGGGACAAAGAGCCCTTCCTGGGGGCCGCAGGCAGAAGCTCCTGCTGGGGACAGTGGGGTGAGGGCACAGCTTCAGATCTGCTCCTGAGCTCCCGGGGGTGGCAGGGGGACCCGGCCCCTGCCCAGCCCTGCCCAGCCGCCCTGTGCCTGCAGAGCTGCAGGACATCGTGCATATCTCCCGGGCCCGGAAGCCGACCTTCATCCTGAGCTCCACGCGGGACGAGAATCGCACGTGAGTGAGGAGGGAAGGGGCCGCAGTGCGAGGCCTCTGCCGGGTGTCCGCAGAGGACTCTGCGGTTTTGTCCAGCCCGCCCGCCATCCTGCAGGATGAGTCCCCTGTGGTTCGCAGCCGGGAGAGAGGCTGTAGAGAGCCTGGGTCTGTGCCTGTCGGTGGCTGTGCAGGCGCTGGTCACACGATGGAGCTGGCTGCAGTCCTGTCCCTCTCCTGACCCTGCCTCCCTGCGCTGAGCTGGCGGGCTGGGCCGCTTCCCCGAGCGCCTGCGGTGCACCTGGGCCCGTTGCAGGAGGCAGGCCTGGGTGGTGGGCTCACAGAGAAGAAGCCTGTGCCACGTCCTGGACGACAGCCCCACACACAGACCAGCGCCTGCCAGCATAGCCGGCCACCAGCACAGATGTGGTTCCCATTGGCAGCTCTCCCACCCCTCCCCTAGTAACAGAGGTGGCTTACTCTCTGTTACTACCCTGTGCTCCTACCCCAGCAGCCTTCCTAGGGAGGGATTAGTGACCGCAGAACCTAAGTCCCCAGGGGCTGAGTCCTTCCAGGTCACACGGAGTGAGTGTCAGAGCCCAGACAGGCCCAGGTCTTCCGAGCCAGGAGTGTTCTGTGGTTGCAGGCTCTCCCCTGGCCAGGCCACAGTGCCAGCCCCGGCAGGGAGCAGGGAGGGCGCCTGGAGGCACAGGTTTCGTGTGCTCACATGGCCGCCGTGGCACCAATGCCCAGGGTCAGGGGCTTGAGTGTGGAGGTGGAGTGCCGGGCTGTGATGGAGCCCTCATCCCTCCCACCACTGTCCCCACCGCAGCCACGACCACCTGCTCTGCCTGGACGGAGGGGGCGTGAAAGGCCTGGTCATCATCCAGCTCCTCATTGCCATCGAGAAGGCCTCGGGCGTCGCCACCAAGGACCTCTTCGACTGGGTGGCTGGGACCAGCACCGGAGGCATCCTGGCCCTGGCCATTCTGCACAGTGAGGGCAGCCCCTGGACAGCGGGCGCAGGGCGGGTCGGGGTCAAGGCCTGTCAGCTTCTCAGCTGGACTCACCTTGACTCAAATGATGCATCGAGCTGTTTCAACCGCTCAAGGGGGCGTCCGCATACAGGGGCAGGTGCAGAGGAGGGGGCTGGGTCAGTGCCTCTGGCCACCGTGCTCCGCCGGTGCCTCTCCCCACCTCCGACCCCCTTATTCCTAGGCAAGTCCATGGCCTACATGCGCGGCGTGTACTTCCGCATGAAGGACGAGGTGTTCCGGGGCTCGCGGCCCTACGAGTCCGGGCCCCTGGAGGAGTTCCTCAAGCGGGAGTTCGGGGAGCACACCAAGATGACGGACGTCAAGAAGCCAAAGTGAGCCTGCTCAGTGGGGCACGGGGGCGTGGCCCCAGCTCTGCGCCCCGGCCGCGGTTCTGGGGCGGAGGCTCCCGGTCCCTGTCGGATTAAAGCTGGGGCAGGGAACAACTTCTTCCCCTGGAAATCAGGGGCTTCTGGAGAACACGGGTGGAACACCCTCCACCCACATCTGATGTTTTTCCACCCAAACGGCACACCCTAGGGGCAGAGGGGGTCGATTCTCAGCTGACACACATTCAGGACTTCTGTGCTGAGCACGGCCATTCCCCGGGATCCCTGCGTGCGTGATGGGGAGGAGGGGGAGCGGATGCAAGCAGCAGGTGGCAAGGCTTGCCGTGTGGTTGGGAGACACCTGCGCTGAGACAGTGGCAGGCGTGCAAGGAAGGCGTTGTGGGCTGTTTAAGAGGTTCCAGAAGAGTCTCCAGCACCGCTACTTGGTAGTGCTCCCCGCCCCAGAATTCCTTTATTGTCTGTGTTGTTCCCGTCTTGCCCACCAGACAGGGAGCTCCTCGAAGTAGGAACACGACTGCCCTGTCTCTTCTGCAGCCCCAGCACCCAGCACAGCACCTGCCCAGAGCCGGCCACTAGAAAGTGTTCATCACTGAGTCCCTGGGAGCAAGAGACAGAGGGCTGAGGGCGAGGTGGTCCAGGAGGGCGTCCTGGAGGAAGTGAAGTGTGAGCGAGACCTGGAGGCCTTGGGAGGATTTGTTTTTATAATAGCTTTTTTTTTTCTACTGAAGAATAATGTATAGTTTTTTAAGGAGATTTGGAAAATATAGAGGAAAATATCATCCAAGACTTACTAATCAAATACAGTGCTTTAAAAACATTTTTGTATATTTTGTCTTAGATTTTTTTCTCTTTTTTATGGTGAAATAAAACTTACATTTAGAGAAGGACATAAACCACATCAGTGAATAAGGAGAAAGCAAACGCTCACCTGACCACCTGCCAGAGGTCCAGAAGCCCCTTGGCTATGTGCCCGCCCCCATCACAGCCCCCGCCCTCCCGATGGAGTAGCCGGCCGCTCCCCAGCTGCGCAGTGGGATTGCCTGGGCCTGTGTCTGGGCCCAGATGGAGGCCTTTTGTGTGTTCTCTCTCACACACCACTGCTGCATTGGGGAGCACGGGCCCTGCTGAGGGGGGTCGGGGGCTGTGCTTCATCATCCTTCCTGCTCATCAGAGGACGCCCACCGTTTTTTCTCTGAATCCGTCTGATGGACACATAGGCTGCTTCCTGGTTGTGGCCTTGCAAGCAGAGCTGCAGCGAGCTCCATGGGGCCTGGCCCACGCGTGCACGGGTCCCCTGGAGCCTGTGCCTGGGGTGGAGGGGCTGCCCAGTCTCAGGGTGCCTGGCTGCCCCCCTCAGGTTCTGCCCAACCGTTTTCCAAAGGGCTGGTTTCTATTTTTACTCCATTTGCCATTTTTCGAGAGTTCCGGTGCTCTGTGTTTTTGCGAACTGTCAAACATTTTTACCTTGACAGATCTGGGGCCTGTAAGGTGGTATCTCTGTGTGTTCTGAATTTTCGCTGCCCTGCTGACTGGGGAGGTTGAAACAGCTTTTCATATCAGTTTAAAGGCCCTTTGGAGTTCCTCTTTTGTAACATTCCTGATCAAGTGTTTTGCCAATTTTGGGCAAAATTGGGTTATGTGATATTGGGGTTATGAGGCTTCTTAATGATCTTTTTATATTTGTTGCAAACTAGTTCTTTGATGGATATATGGATTTGAAATCTTTTCTCCCACTCCATGGCTTGTCTTTTCCCTATCTTTAAGGTATTTTGTTGGTGAACAGGTGTCCTTAATGTAGGAGAGTTTGTAAATGTTTTCCTTTGTACAGTTTGTTCCCTTTATGTCGCATTTAAGATCCCTTCCTTAACGGACGGCGGGACGCAGGTCCCCTGCGTCAGGTCAGAGAGCGCTCCAGAGCTGCTGTGCATGTTTTGGTCTTCTGTGAACCTGGAGTTGCTCCTGGTTGGGGGGAGACCTGGCTTCGTGTTCCCCACATGGATAATAGCCCATCTCCTCGGGGTGGGTCGGGGTCCTCACTTGGGGCTTTTCCTGACTGCGTCCTGCGTCCTGGGCTGCAGGTCTGTGCACGGACTAAGGAGCCCTAATTCTACAGCGTGACCCCAAGTCCTGACACGCCAGGCAGCAGGACCTCCCACCTTGACCTTCCCCTTCCAGAGTGTCATGGCTCTTCTTGGAGGCCCTGTGGAGGCGTGGGTAAGGGCCCGTACCCTGAAGTCTCCTCTTCCAGAGAAAGGGGACCTGTCTCCTGGGGTTGTCGTGCAGAGTAAACAAGTCAATGTTTGTAAAGCCCTTGGCACATGCAAGTCCGTATGAAGGTTAGTTGTCGCTCTGTGTGCGTCCAGGTTAATGGTAGGATGAGGTTGTTGAATTCTACAGAATTCAACAATGAGGTTGTTGAATCCCCCTGGTGGGATTTCGATGGAGCTTTGTTTCCTTCCGGGAGAGCCAACACTGAAGCTGTGGGCTGTCTGGGGAGAACTGACGTCTGAAAACACCGAGTCTTCCGAGTGCAGGTCACAGTGAGACACGCCGTTGGTGCCGAGTTTCCCAGCGCCGTTTCATAATTTTACCTGGAGGGATCTCGCGTGTCTGTTCTCTTTAGTCAAGGTACCGCAGGTGCTGTGTTTTGTGCTATTGTAAATTCTACATTTAAAAACATTTCCTTTTCTAATTGTAGCTGGTATTTACAAATACCATTTTCATTTATTTTAAAATTGTGAGTGTTGTAAAATACACACGACAAAAAATGTACCATCTTTAATTATTGTAAGGGTGCGGTTCCTATGCCCGTATCTTCCCACTGCTGTGGGACTAATCTGACGCTTGTCCTCTTGCACAAGGGAAACCGTTCCCATTAACCATCTCTGTCCCCTGTCCCCCGGCCCCGGACCTGCTACTGTGTGTCTCTCTCGGTGCGACTGCTCTAAGCGCCTCCTGCAGGTGGGATTATATGGCGTTCGTCTCCCCGTGGCTGGCGTAGCGCCCGGGTCCTCCGCGCAGGGCCCCGAGGCTCGCCCACGTTGGGGGGTGTGTCAGAACCCCTTCTTCCTAAAGGCTGAACACCATCCCGTGGGGCATGTACAGGACTGTGGTTTGTCCGTTCGTCTCTCGGCGGACATCCGGGTCTTTCCGCCTGTTCAGGGTTGTGAGTGACTGCTGGGCACACGGCTGTGTGTACAAGTGCCGTTCAAGCCCCGGTGCCTTTTATGGGGAGAATTCCGATTGGTTCAGTTTGCTCGTAGTTTGCTTAGGATTTTGCATCCATGTTCGTGAGTGAGCTTGATTTCATTAATTCCATGTACCTTTCCTTATCTATAATTGACTTTTCCCTATTTTAAATCTACCGTGTTTTTTTAAGTCGTAAGAGATATTATTGTTTTTTGAAATTGATGTTTGTTTAGACTTGACTGACCAGTGTGCTGGTAAACCAGATCTCTGGCGGGGAAGCCCTGATCTATATAGGCTTTGCCGATTCCAGTGGCATGAAAACTCCCACTGTGGCCGATTTCAAGCTACCAACAGTTTAGCAACTGGCTTTGAGATTTAGCAATAGGTTCCCACAAGCCAGTATGAGCTGGCTCTGGCACGGCATTGGGCGTGTATGTGTGTGCATGTGTGTGTGTGTGTGTGTGTGTGGCTTCTTTGCTCTACATTCTTTCCTGCCCCTCAGGCTCCATCTGCGGCCCTGTTCCTTCTGCCTGGAGCACATCCTTTGTACGACTTCCCTGTGCAGAGGGCCGGCCTGTGGCGCATTCCTCGCTGGCAGAGTTACTGGAAAATGGGTTTATCTCACTCTCATCGGTTGAAACTAGTTGTATCCCACTCTCACTCTCATTGGGCGCGGAATTCTGGGTGCCGATTTTCTTGGGGAGCGCGCAGTATCGTTCCTTCTGCGTCCTTTCCGCTTCCACCGTTGCGCATGAAGAGTCAGCTCCCATCTGACTGTTACTCTTTCGAAGGTGACGGGTCTGTTTTCTCTGGATGTTTTGTGTGTTTCTTTGTGTTTCGTGCTCTACGGTTAGTTGTATTATGATACATCCCAACACGATTCCTTCCCGTTCACCTGGCTCGGGATGTGTTGGTCCCCAGCTGTCCTCGGACCGGCGTCTTTCCCCAGCACGGGGAGCCCGGCCCTCGCCCCGCTCACACTCGCCTCGGCGCCCTTCTTCCTCCCTGTTCTTCCAGAGCTCCAGCTGGACACGGGTCCCCTTGTCTGTCCTTCATGTCTTGCAGCTGCGCTTCTGTCTTCCATCATTTTACCTCTCTGTGTCGCATTCTGGGTGATTTCTACTTACCTATTTTCCAGTTCACAAATTCTCTCTATTTAAATTTCCATTTCCCGTATCCACGGAGTTTTTTTTTTTTTTTTTTCCTATTGGTTTGTTGTTTCATTTCCGGAAGCACTCTTTAGTTCTTCAAATATTCTAGGTCATTACTTAGTTTCCTGTTCCCTGAAGATGTTCTATCAGGCTTGTGGTTGATGCCTTTAAACATTGTAACTGTTTTGCATTCTTTGAGGGTTCAAATGTCTGCACTCCGTGCAGGTATGTTTCACTGTTTATGTTGGTTTTTGCTGGTTCTCATTCACGGTGTTTCATTTGATGGTGTGCTCCCCCACCCCCTTTAACTGTATGGTGTCCCTTCATATTGAAGAAGAAAACGTGCAGATCCTGGGAGGCTGGAATGAGAGCATCGGCCTTCAGGGGTGTCTTGTGCTGTCTCTTTAAGGTCCCTAGGTACATGTCTGTCTAGGGCCACTCCAACGAAACGCTTGACGTGAAGATTTTAAGACTCACCCCGGTGATGCACATCGGAAGGAGAGCGAGGTGTGGTTACCCCTTTCAGGGAGTGTTTTCTCCCTCCTTTGTCCAGTGGCGGGCCGACTCCCCTCGCACCCTGCAGGGGTGGGACAGGGGCAGGTTTGTTTCCGGTCCACCTTGTCCGAGAGGATAGCCCTTTGGGGTCCCAGCCTAATATAGGGAGGGTCTCTCACTAGACCCCTAACCTTCGGTGGGCCCTGGGGTTGGACTCGGCCCCTCCGGCCCGTGTGGCCGTCAACACTGACTGAGCCAGAGGCCGCCTTCAGGTCGGAGCTGCGTGCGCCCCGCTCGCCCGTCCGGGCTCCTGCCTCCCCTCAGGAGTCCCCCCGGCACTCCCTTTCCCTCTCGTCCGGCCTATGCTTTTCAGGAGATTTTTCAAAAAATATTTTTTTCAACATTTAATTTTTCATTCAGTGGGAAGATTATTCAAATGACCTTTCCCCAGTATTCCCAGAAATGGAAAACTGGTATTTTTTCCCATGCAGTTTTCTGTCCCCTTTCCTTTATAGCTGTCTTTACAATGTAACATTGCTGGCTCCTCTGAACTGGCGAGCGTAGTTCCAAATGGCTGAGAAACACTTCATGTGCACTGACTCCCTCTGTTGTTCCCCGTTGGATTGGTTCGTTCTTCACTGCAATAAATCACAGTGGGACGGAGAGCCTCCTACGGGAAGCCTTCTCTGTAACTAAGGCTGTTCCTTCAGGACAGACTTCCCAGAACGGAACCCCAGGTCAGACGGCCAGGACCTGGGTCCGAGTCCTCGTGCATACCGGAGTCCGAGGGGGCTGTGCCGGGCCCTCTCCCCAGAGTATCCACGGGTGTCTCGAGACAAGCGGGGGTCTTCTTTAACAGGTTATAAACTCGCCTGGTGGACAGAATATTGCAGAGGTTTCAAAGAGCAAATAGGTACATGGTGTCAGGGGGGCTTGTTTTTAAATGAGCGGAGCCTTCTTTTCCATGTGGCCGTAAATCGTGGTGCTCGGTGCCTGTCGGTAAGTACACAGAGTGCCTCTTGGTCCTTGGGCAGCGACACAGACCTCGACCCGCAGGTGGCGGTTCAGTTATGGCCGGCGGTTTGCTTTGACAAGTGATGCTGCCCTGGAGACCCTCACACGTGCCCACCTCCACGCGTGCGAGAGGGTCCTGGGGTGAATTCCCAGAAGTGGATTGCCAGGGGCGGGTGGGACGGGAGCTTCAGCTGTCCTGTTCTCGTTTCTCTCCAGGGTGATGCTGACGGGGACGCTGTCCGACCGGCAGCCGGCTGAGCTCCATCTCTTCCGGAATTACGAGGCTCCAGAGTCTGTGCGGGAGCCTCGCGTCGGCCAGAACGTTAACTTAGCGCCTCCGACTCCTCCCTCAGGTTAAAGCCACGTTTGATGCATCTGTGGGAAGCGATTGGCCTGCAAGGCTGCGGGGTGGTGGTGGGAGTTGTGGGCTTGCTGCTGGGCACCCCTAGCCCCCCACCCTCCCACCTGTTTCCCTGAGTTTTTATTGGCTGTGGACAGGCAGAGCCGGGGAGCTTTCAGGCCTAGGACAGGCTAGAGGAGGCCCCCGGAGGCTCCCAGCCACACCTGCCTCCCTCCAGGGTGGCGGGGCCAGGCATCATGGCCTTGTCAGGCCTGTTCCTGAAGAGTTCCCGCCTCTCCCTCATCCTGCACCACGCACACGCTCACACACGCCCACTGAGCTCTGAAGAGCTCAGGTTTATACCAGTCCCTTGTCCCATTGAGCCACCCTCCTCCACCACCCCCAGAGCAGCTGGTGTGGCAGGCAGCCCGGAGCAGCGGGGCAGCCCCCACCTACTTCCGGCCTATTGGGCGCTTCCTGGATGGCGGGCTGCTGGCCAACAACCCCACGCTGGACGCCATGACCGAGATCCATGAGTACAACCAGGACATGATCCGCAAGGTGAGAGCCACCTCAGGTCAGAGGGGCCAGACGTGCCTGCCCACTGCAGCCGCCCCGTGTCAGCGCCCCGGAAGGGCGACTCCAAGGAGAGCAGATAGTCTCCCCGGGGCGGTCATTGGTTCGTGTGCTCAGCAGCAGTTTCACCCCACGCTGGCGCCTGCCTGAGCGGTGGGGTCTGCCCAGAGCACTGAGCCAGGAGGGGCTCTGAGGCCCAGTTGGTACTACGTGGTGCAGGGGCCTCTGGATTTGGGTCCTGGCTCTGTCCGCCCTTCCCTGCAGCCACCAAGTGGGCCCCCGACAGCACCGGCCTGGGGACTGTCAGGAGGCTTCCTCGTGCTCCTGCATGGAAAGTCTTTAGGACAGTGCCTGACCCCGAGCGTGCCATGTCATTGCTGGCCTTGGTCACCACTGGGGTCATCCCTAAGTTCTGGGTGCAGCCCCTGGATGGGGAGGCAGGGGCTCTGCCTTCAGAGAGGTGAGCGCCCTCTAGGGGCCACATCAGGCAGGGCAGGCTTCCTGGAGGAGGAGGCTGTGGGACGAGGAAGGGTCCTCGAAGTCATCCATCTAAGCTGCTTTCTGTTGTGGATGACCAGCCTGGGTTGGAGTGACTCAACAAGGTCACCCAGCAGGGAGGCAGCAGAGCTTGTTCTGGAGCACAGGAGGAGGCGGGACCGGCTGGGCGGCTGCCACAGGAGGCCCCGCCCACCTCCTCATGCTCCCGAGTGCCCCAGAGCTGCACCTGTCACACCCCTGGGAAAGGCCCCCCAGGGCAAGGTCTCCTCTCAATGCCCCTGTCCTGTCCCCAACAGGGTCAGGGCAACAAGGTGAAGAAACTCTCCCTCATCGTCTCTCTGGGGACAGGGAAGTCCCCACAGGTACCCGTGACCTGTGTGGACGTCTTCCGTCCCAGCAACCCCTGGGAGCTGGCTAAGACTGTTTTTGGAGCCAAAGAACTGGGCAAAATGGTGGTGGACTGTGTGAGTATGGGCCCCTCAGCCCCAGAATGATGCCTTCGCCTCTCCTGGGTACCCTGGGTTCAGGGAGGCTCTCCTGGCCCTCTTTAGCCAGCCCAGAGGTAGGGGGTCCCCAATGCAGAGTCTCAGTGCCAGCAGGGACTCTCAGGGGCCACCTCCAGCGGCGTTTTTGAGTTGTAGCTGTGGGTCTCTTCCTCCAAACAGCCCCATATGGAAGCATAGAAAATCAGATGGATAGAAGCTGTGGGGGGTGAAGAGGGGCGGGGGACATGGAGGCCTGTCCCCTCAGCACCTGCCCGTCTGCACCATGCGCACTGGCCCTGAATGGGCCCTGCTGAGCCACCTGCCAGAGCCACAGAGACTGTCCCTCTATTTACACAACTGGGGCAGCCACTGCGGCCCAGTGGAGGGGACTTGCCCAGCGCCCCTCTGCGGATGCGTGGCCAGGCCAGATGGGAAGCCGGGGGTCCCAGGCAGGTGCTGTGGGTGTGGTGGGTGCTGGGAACTCACGGAGGCTGCCTCTCACCAGTGCACGGATCCAGACGGGCGGGCCGTGGACCGGGCCCGGGCCTGGTGCGAGATGGTCGGCATCCAGTACTTCAGGTGGGGCTCCGCTGGCCCGGCCCTCGGCCCTTCCCCACCCCTGTCCAAATCCTAGCTCTTGTCCCCCACCCAGGCCAGGAGTCCTGAGGTGACCCCTCCTCCTTGACTTGGGCAGATTGAACCCCCAGCTGGGGACGGACATCATGCTGGACGAGGTCAACGACTCCGTGCTGGTCAACGCCCTCTGGGAGACTGAGGTCTACATTTACGAGCACCGAGAGCAGTTCCAGAAGCTCGTCCAGCTGCTGCTGTCACCGTAGGGCCTCCGGGCCCTGGCTCCGCCCACCACCCCACCCCACCGGGGAGGTGGCTGAGGCCTGAGCACTGGCCGTGCCAGGCTGCTCTGTCCACAGATGGGGCCTCAGAGGGCGCTGGGCTTCCGGCCTCTCTCCCGCTCTGTCCCTGCCTTCTGGCACTCTCCGTGGTTCCAGGTGTACAAAGCCCAGCGTCTCACTGGGGCCTACTCCCTGACTGCCAAGGACAACAGACTCTCAGGCCCCTCAACCTCACGTGACAGACACTAAGGGCGCCCAGGTGTGCCCCAGCCCTCGGCTCTCCCAGGTCCTCTGGGGGTGCAGCTGCCCCGTCTGCCCTCTGCCTTCTGCCTTGCGGGTGGGGCTGGAGAAGCTACAGACAGTGGCCCTCAGCCACACTATCAGCAGGGACAGCCCACACTCCAGGAGCGGGTGCCTCGTTCAACTTTGCCCCTCAGTACATGCACAGCCACCTGCTCCCCTCGGAGCTGCCCCGCCTGTGAGCTTCGGCTCCAACAGTTGCTCCTGAGACTTAAGTTATTCTTCCCGACAGGCACTGGTTTGTCAGCGGGGCGAGGCTGCCCCAGACTGTGAAATAAATGGTTTGATGCCTGTTGCCCTGAGTTATGTGCGCTGTGGTGTGAGTGCTTCCTGTGCCCCCACCCACCGGCTCCCTGCAGCCTTGACCTTCAGCCTGACCACGGTCTTCATGTGCCCACTCACTTGCCTGCTCTGTTTTCAGGGTTCCCTGGGGTAGAGGTGTCTCCCGTTTCCCCCAGGCCCCCAAAATCAGACTGGTGAGGGTGTTCAGAGGCGGCAGCCAGGCCCACCTGCCCCACAGTGGGGGGCCAGGGAGAGACGGGGCACGGGTAGCCTCAGTGAGCGAGCAGGGCCAAGGTCTGCCCCTAGGCCTGTGCGACATTAGAGCTGGTGCTGTCCCCTCGCCAGCTCGCAGAGGAGCTGGGCAGGCGCAGTGGGCATGGGGCCCAGGCCCTTGAGGTGCAGGTCTGGTCTGAGGGGCTCAGGGCAGAGATGAAGCCTGACAACAGTGGCGACCCACCGGTGTGTTCGGCCTCCAGGGGGTCTGTCGGGAGGGGGGCTCTGGGAGAGGGCGACAAGCAGTCCCAGCCCAATTGGGTGGGCAGTGCCCGCTATGGCAGGTGGAGGGCAGGGGTCCCCCCAGAGCCAGGGGTCCCGGCTAGCCTGGGGAAGCCTTGTCCTTGAGGTGGAGGTGACCTAGGAGAGTGGCTCATCCACGCGTGCCCGCCGGCCGTGGCTCAGAGGGGTAAATAATTGAAGGGCAGGTCACACGAACCCGCCCGCGTCACAGGATGCCGTCCCCGCCGGGTCCGGTTACGCCCCAGATCCAGATCGCGCTCTGACATCCCTGGCTGGTGAATAATTAAGCTGCCACCCCCTCCACGGCCGGCCTCCGTCTCCAGGTCCCGCTCTGCAGCCTCCTGCACCGCCCGCTGAGCAGTGGGCACTGCCTCCGGACCCCAGTGCTCCCCGCCCTGCGAGCACCGCCAGCCCCTGCTCAGCACCTGGGTGCAGCCGTCCATGGCCCCCGAGATGGACCAGTTCTACAGGTCCACCATGGCCATCTACAAGGTGAGCGTGCATGCAGCCGGCCCGGGGCCAGAGCGCCCTGTCCCAGGGTGCGGAGCTCGGGCCAGCTCAGGGGGATGGAGGATGAGCGTGTCTGCGGAATGCTCTGGCATGGAAGACGGGGGTCCAGGCTGGACTGAGTGCCGGGCACAGTGGGGACTTCTGGGGCAGTCATTCACCCCAGCTCCAACTGAGGCTCCCAGCGAGGGGTTTGTCTGCAGTCCCCAGTGAGAGACAGGCCTGCTGAGACAGCACACCAACTGTAGTGGCTGTAGCTGGGGGCAGGGGGTCCCAGGGGCCAGCTGGCAGCTTCTCCCTCTCTGTCTCTGTGCATGTCTGTCTGTCTGTCTCACTCTCGCTTCTGAGCCCCTCACTCAACCTTGCTGCTTCACTCCAGGGGGGTTGCTGCCGTCCCTACGGACATTAATTGAGCACCGCCTGTGTGCAGGACTCTTTCCCATGTAAGCCTCACATCACCCTATGTGGGGTTAAAAAATCACCTGATTGGATAGATGAGAACACTGAGGCCAGAGAGGTCAGACAGCTTGTTCAAGGTCACCAAGGGAGGCAGCAGGGCTGCAGGGATTTGAACCAAGACCGAAGTCCAAGCCCAGAGCCATCTCTGCCACCCAGAGTGCTCGCCCACTGGCTGGGGCCCGGGGTGGCCAGGCTCCCAGACGGCTCTGCTCTGAGGAGCGCAAGCTCTGCCCTTGCCCCTGAGGTGACTGCGGGCAGTCTGTGTGTCCAGCCCAGGGAGAGCTGTGCCCAGCTGGGGTCTGTGATGGGCTGGCAGGCTTCAGCCCAGTGAGGGGAGGCGGACCCTCCAGGGGCATTGTCTTGCGAGCGAGGTCCTCCGGGGTAGGCGTGTGAGCAGTACCTGGCCAGGGGTCCCTGGTCTGGAACCGGCCCCCAGGGGAAGGCCTCTGAGGCCCGTACAAGATTCTGGGTGACCACAGGGTTCTAGGTGGGCTCCCCCAGGTACTGGAGGCTTCTCTCGGGGCCAGGGGTGCCCTGCTCCAGAGGCCCAGCGCTGCGCCTCCGCCTGTCATTTCTTCCGGTCCCACTGTTTCCCCTCCCCTTGCCCTCGGGGTCCAGAGCATCATGGAGCAGTTCAACCCCGCCCTGGAGAACCTGGTGTACCTGGGGAACAACTACCTACGGGCCTTCCACGGTGAGTGCCCGGCCACAGACCCCCGCCCCACCAGTCTGTTCCTCACAGACACTTGCGCCCCCCACCCGTGTTCTCTGCACCCCACGCCAGACAGCCATTCACCATTTCCCAGCAATACCAGGGCTGTGGACAGAGGGTCCCACACCATCTGTGGGATGGACAGGCTGGGACCCACCGGCAGCCAAGTGCCCCCCAAGCCCTCCCTGCCTTCTAGTTCTTCAGAGTCAAAGTCTGCTTCCCCCCACCCGGAACTGGGGCTCACCCCTCACCTGCCCCCACTCTGTGCCCCCTACACCTGCACCCATCCCTCCTGATGGGCACACATACATGCCTGCACTGCCCCCCCAAGACAGGCCCACACCAAGGTCCTGACCAGCACACACCCTGCCCTACAGGGAGAGCCCACCTCCCTGCTGGCCCCCTTTACCTCGGGCTGCAGCCTATACTACCCAGGGCGCCCCCTCCCTGCCACGGGTACCTAAGCCAGACCCCACAGTGTCCCCCGCACACACTGTCCTGATGGAGGGAGGGGTCTGCAGAAGGGTGGGGCAGCTGGAGGGGGGCTGCACTCATTCCTTCTCCCCACACAGCTCTGTCGGAGGCGGCTGAGGTGTACTTCAACGCCATCCAGAAGATCGGGGAGCAGGCCCTGCAGAGTTCCACGTCACAGATCCTCGGTAAGGGGCCCCTTCCCACTGTGCTGCCGCCCACACGCCTTTTTGAACCTGGGACGCTCTCCTCCTGGCCCCCACCCCAGGCCTCTGCTGTGCAGGCTCCTGATGCTCTGCCTGCCTTCCTGCTGCCTGCCCTCAGGCCTGGGGCTGCCTTGCCCCTCAGTTTCCGGTCCCAGAGGGCATTGCTTTTATAGTCTCGCTCTTCCAGGAAGTCCCACCCCTCTAATAGCACAGGCCTTACAGCCCAGGGCCCGGAGCCTGAGCCCCTCCCCACCACTCCCTGCCGGGCTGGGACAGGTGCTGGGACAGGTGTTGCCCGAGTCCTAGAGCCACATGGGAAATCTCAGGACTTTGGTCCAGAAATGCAGCCTCAGGCAGGCCCTTCTGGAAGCCTCTGGCAGTAAGAGGGTGGCAGGGCAGGCTCCCCTCATGAAGCCATTGTTCTTTGGGCCGGTAGGTGAGATCTTGGTGCAGATGTCGGACACCCAGCGACACTTGAACTCTGACCTGGAGGTGGTGGTGAGTATGGGCCTAGGGGCTCACCCACCCGCGTCCCTTCTCAGGGACAACTTCCTGAGGCCCTCAGTCACATGACAACACTGGCCAGGCCAGGCTCTGGTGGGCACGTTGATCTGCAATGTCTTCTTCCAGCCTCCAGCCACCTGGGAGGGAGGTGCCGTTTCTGTCTCCACTTTACAGAGGGGGAAACTGAGCCTCAGAGACGTAGCCCCTCGCCCAAGATCACAGAGTGAGAGGAGGAGCCGGGAAAGAAAGGGCTGTGGCCCCGGTGCCCCCCACCTCCAGCTCTGCCCTCCCTCTCCCGGAGCAGCCAGTGGGCTGACCTGTCCCACCCGTGACAACAGCACTTCCAGCCCCGGCCGCCCACAGACCTAAATCCGGGCGCTTCAGGGAGGGCTTGCGGGCCCTGCTGACCTGGAAGCGCCCTGGCAGGTTAAGGGTCAAGGCTCTTGATCCCCCACACGGGTCAAGGCTCTCATGCTGTCCTCTCAGCCTGAAGCCACCACCCCTGCTGTTCAGTGCAGTTGCCCCCTCCTCCAGGAAGCCTCCCTGGCTCCTGGGCAGGTTCAGTCCCTCCTCCCTCTGGACTCCCAACAGATGTGTCTATCTGTTCTTAGCACGTGGCAGATAAGAAAGTGAGCTCTGCAGCCAGAGCCCCTGCTCCAAGCTACTGGCATTGCGGCCTTGGACAAGCTATGTAACCTTTCTGGGCCTCAGTTCACCTGTCCGTGAAATGCAGACAGCTATAATAGCTGCCCTGTAGGACCCTTGGGCGGGTTAGGTGAAATGAACAAGCACGTGCCCTTCACCCTGGCCCCCGGGCCCTCGTGTGTCTCGGCCGTGACGGTTAGAGGTGCATGTGCTTCCCTGTGTGTGTCCCTGCCGAGACTGGGCGCCCTAACGGGCCACGATCTTCTCTCTGGAGCCCCAGGTTCGGGGGTGTGGACTAGCACCAAGCGGGGCTTCACTGCCTGGGAGGAAAGAATGAGCTTCGGGGGGCGATGGGCTTGGCTGGAGGGGGAGGGGAGAGGGCACCCTGCGGGGGATGAGCGTGACACCCCTCGGGCAGACACACGACACGCGCCGGAGGTCGGGAGCTAGGGCAAAGTCAGGGTGGGGGTGGTGGTGGGGACCCTGGAAGGTTCTGAAAGAAATGGGATTTCAAGTAATTATGACAGTTCGGGGTTCTCAGGTGTGTGTGAGGGGAACCCTGTTAATGCTCAGCGGTTTGTTCACCATGTCGAATGGGGAACAGTTTTAGCAGCAGAAACTGTGTATCCACTTGCACAGGAGAAAGGCGCCTCCCAGACACCTGCAGGGTGTGTGGCACTGAGCCTGTGCCGCCTCCGGCGACTCGGCAGAGCGTCGTGTGGCCCGGCCTCCGCTGGCGGCCAGGGGCCTCCCGTCCTTGTGTCTGACGGCTCTTCGTGTCACTTGTGGAACCCCTGGGCTGCGCAGGGACGAGTGTCACCCAGGCCCGCTCTGTAAAAAGAGCTGCCATCTCTGGCACCAGTGTCTTGGCTGTGACATCAGAGCAGGGCCCTCGGCCAGAACCCAGAGCCGCACCAGCCGAGCACACCCAGGGCTGTCCCCCGACTCATTCATTGGGCAGCTGCTGCCTGCCCGTGCCAGGCCCTGTCGTGGGCGCTGGGGGTCCTTCCGGCAGACAGAGCCCTGCCCTGCCCCAGGGCGGAGCCAGGCCAAACCCAAGGCTAGGGTGTGTGTATGCGGCAGGTTAGGTGCAGAATAGGCCAGAGGAAACAGAGCAGGGAAGGGGATAGGACAGGCTGGGGTTGGGGGGGGGCGTAATTTTTTTTTAAATTCTCACAGAGGAAATGTTTATTGATTTTAGAGGGAGAGAAAGGGAGAGGAGAGAGAGCAGGGAGAGAAAGAGAGGGAGAGACACATCAATATGGGAGAGAAACATTGATCGGTTGTACACGCCCTCACTGGGGATTGAACCTGCAACCTAGGTATGTGCCCTGGACAGGGATCGGACCCACAGCCTCTTGGCGTTCGGGATGACGCTCCGACCAGCTGAGCCTCCCGGCCAGGGCAGGGGTGCACTTTTGCACAGTCTCAGGGACAGCATCACCAGAACGGCGGCGCTGGGAGAAGGGCCTACCGGAGGCGAGGAGGAGCCAGGCGGACTCGCGCAGCAGCGCATTCTGCACCGAGGGAACAGCGGGCGGGAGGGCGTGAGGGGGCCACGTGCTAGCGTGAAGACAGCGAGGGCGAGCGTGGGGCTGATGGCCAGCCACCAACAGGGGCCTCTCCTCTTGGGAAGGGGGCGTCGCTAGGGGATGCTGAGGAAAGGTGAGACAGGACCTCACTCAGGTTCGGGTTTTTAACGTAAACTGACATGCAGGTCCTGAAACATTCGCTGAACATATTAAACCTCAATGGACCGCAATCAGGCAAACCCGCCACCCAGGCCAGGAACTTTGCAGCCTCCCCAGCAGCCCCTCCATGTGCCCTCATCAGAGTGACAGCCCCTCCCTCCCAGAGTGACTGCGGGTCTGGCACCTCCTGTGTTCCTTTGTCGTTGATCAAAGCGTGTATCCCTACACGCTAGGTTTTGGTCTTGCTCTTTTTTTTTTTAATATGTGTTTGAGTCTCTGAATCTACTGATCCCCCTCCACCCCCTCCATCTCTTTCTGTCCTTATGCCTTGTCTGCCGAAGGCCCTGGGGCCAGCTGATGGCCGGTTTCCGCGGTCTGGAACTTGCTGATCACACGCTGCTGGTGCAGCCTCGCTCGCGCCTCTGTCCTCTGGCTCCAGAGGCCCGATCCACTCGGGTCCTGTCCCTCTGGCGAGACTGGAGGGGGTGCCGGGTCATCTGTTGGGAGGCATGTCCCACCCGCTGCCGCATGGCTTTTGACATCCGTGGAGGCTCAGTGTCCAGGCGCAGACATGCGCTGGGAGTCGTAAACGCTGCTGCTCTGATGCCCTTTCACTCACCGACGGGGATCTTTCTAGAAGAGTCACCTCTCCTTGTCTGCCACCCACTACCCAGTGACCCGTTTCACAGGGGACAGGCAGGGTGAAGGCCAGTGTCACCTCTGAAGGCGACCGGGTGGCTTTATTTTTTTAACTAGCACAATTATTGTGGCGTGTTTTGGTACCCTCAGTAACACAGGTTTAAACCTGTTTGACGTGCTTCGGTATTTTGCAGTAGTTATTTTCATTTGAAGTCGAGAATGTCCTCTGTTTGGGCAGAGAAGTGTCTTCACTCTGGCTCCCGACTCCTTTTGGCACGAGCCCTGGCAGTTTTGACTTCGCAGCTGCCCCGCCTGACAGGACGGCCCCTCCCCTTTCTGTGGTGTGGGCGCTGAGGGTTTCCATTGCTGCTGGGTTGGTTGTTTGGGGGTCTTTTCAGTGGCCAGTGCTGTGCCTACACACATGTGTACATGTGTGTATAATACACATGCATGTACGCACACACATGTGCACACGCTGTAGATCCATGATGGTATGTACCGTATATTGGAAGATAAAATACTTCATAGATTCATAGTCGTACTTCCCACTCACACACAGCCTCACGGGGTCTTTGCTTCACTCCTGCGTGTCACACCAGCATCGTCGGTCCACGTCGAGGACCCTCACTCTCCGAGACAGAGAGTGAAAATTCTGGAATATCCCACATCCCCCATTGGCCTTACCCCCCATCACGCCAGCACCGTCTCCAAACAAGGACTGACTTGCCAACCCCGCCACCACCGGATGGTTTCTGGAAACAGCCCGCATTTGTTTTGCGTTTGCTGTCCCCATGCTTGTCCGTCTTTGAAGTCCTTGTGCTGGGCCTCCTCGGCCAGAGCAACTGGCCTCTGTTTGCAGGCGGCTGCCTCTTCAGCGCTCAGCCCTTGTCTGTGCTGGGGGAAGCCTGTTCCCCAGGAGTCCCCACGGTGGGGCTGTCTGAGCAGTTAACACTTACTTACTTTTTTTCCAGGATCTGCTTTGATATTGGTCAGGGTGGGCCAATATTCTCAGTTATACTCTTTCAAAATATAATTTCAAATCTTTTGTTTGTAGTTTCAGAAAAACTTCTTTTGAATTAGTTTTTAGAATTTTTTTGTTCCCTTTTTCTTTGTATTTCTTCTTCAGAACTGCTATTATCTGTATATTTAATCTTCATAGCTAGTTTTTAACATGTCCCTTCCTCTTGGTTATTTTTACTTTTTTTCTTTATTTTGTTTTTTCCCCTCTACTTCTAAATATTATGATTTAGTATCTGGAGTGAAAACGGAACCCATAATAGGAGCCCTATCGTTTGTATGTAGACATAGAGAGACGGACATACAGATACAGAAATATAGGTTCGTGAGAGAGACACACACATCCGCTTCACTAGGATATAATTCACATACCATAAAAGTCACCCTTTCAAAGCATACAATTCAGAGGTTTTTAGTATAGTCACAGTTTTAAAATGACCCCCCTATCTAATTTTAGAACATTTTCATTGTCTTCACCCCCAAAATAATCTCCCTATTTCTTTGTTTCTTCATTTTTTTTTATTTTATACTGCTCCCGAGGCATTCTCTGTTGCGTTGTCACTTTGCTGTGTGTTACCTTCATTACTAAACTTACATTTTTCTTTCTAAATTTCTAATTCTTGCCCTGGCTGGTGTGGCTCAGTGGATTAAGTGCTGGTCTGTGAACCAGAGCGTCACCAGTTCGATTCCCAGTCAGGGCACATGCCTGGGTTGTGGGCCAGGTCCCCAGTAGGGGGCGTGCGAGAGGCAGCCACACATTGATGTTTCTCTCCCTTTCTTGGTCCCTCCCTTCCCCTCTCTCTAAAAATAAATAAAGTCTTTTAAAAAATAAATTTCTAATTCCCTCCTGAATTCTGTCACCCATTTCTGAACTTTTCTAATTCACACCCATATTGTTCCTCCCCAGACCTGTATCATCTTCTTAATTCCTGTTTCATGGGCCGCCGTCTCTGCTGCCCTTTCATTGTCTGCAGGGATGTCCTTCTGGTCCTTACTCTCTTTTTTCTCACAGTCACTTTCTGTTGGATTTCACATCAAAGATTTTCTTCTCCTCATTGTTACATGAAATTCGTTTTTATCAAGGGAAAGTTTACGTACAATAAAACTCCCCATTCGTAAGTGTTGAGTTTGGTGAGTTTCGACCGCGTGCGCACCAGGCAGCCGCCCGGCTGGCCCGACCAGGTTTCCGTCAGCCCAGAGGGTTCCCTTGTGCCCTTTTCTGTCCCTTTCCACCCAGAGGCACCACGGTCTCATTTCTCTCTCTCGAGATGAGTTTGGCCTGTTCTAGAACGTGCTAGGGCTGCAGTTGTACCGTACGCATTTCTTTGGGTCCTGCTTCGTTCGCTCGGCGTGACGTCTGCACGTGGAACGCGTGGTGTCACGTGTCTCGGCGCTTCGAGGTGGCCGATCGCCGATTGCCGCACGTTCCATTGCGTGCGTAGAGTGCCGTTTGTTTACTCGTTTCCTTGGCAGTGGCCACTGGGACTGCTTCCCATCTGGGGTCGTTAGAAATAGGCCTGCTGTGGACATCTCGTGCAGGTCTTTCTGTGGGTGCGCATCTTCGTTTCTCCGGGGAGAGTGCCTGGGAGTGGAGCCCGCGGGTCAGAGGGCCCACGCATGCCCGGCTTGGTGAGAAGCGGTCATGGAGGCGGGAAGCGGTCGGGGAGCTGTCGGGGCCCCGCACCGGTCTGCGCCCCCGCCGGCTGAGTCTGCGCGCTGCCGCCGTGGCCCTGCCACGTCCCTGCCGTGTCCCTGCCGCGGTCGCTGCCGCCAGTCGTTCTGTTCTAGCAGTTCTCTCGGGTGTGCGGTGGCGGGCCTCGCCGTGGGTGTATTTTGTGTATCCTGATGACTGGTGACTTTGAATGCGCGTACTGGACACTTGTAAGTCTTCTTCATGAGGTGGTTGTTTAAGCTTTTTGTCAGGTTACTGATGGTGGTGGTGACATCCACTTTGGCAGTTTTTTAAAAAATGGTTTGGGCTTGTCGCCTACCCAAGAAATCTTCACCCACCCCCACTGCAAAGATACTTTCCCAAGTTCTCTTGCAGAAGCTGTAAATCCTGGGCCTTACCTTCATTTCTAGGATCCAGCTCAAATTAATTTTGTTGTGTGACGTGGGAGGGAGGCGGGGGCTGCTCTCCCCTGTACAGATATTTGGCTGTTCCAGGGCCCTTTTAAAAGACTTCCCTTTCCCTGTTCCCTGGACTTGGCATCTCGGTCAAAAATTGATTTGTCTCATACGTGTAGGTCTGTCTGTGGCCTCTCTACCTTGCTCCAGCGATTTCTTTGTCTATTCATTGCCAGTACCACACTGTATTGATTACTGTAACTTTGTAGTAAGTCTTGAAGTCAAGTAGCCTGAGAATTTCGTTCTTCTTTTTCAAACCGCCTAGTCCATTCAACACCCTTTGCATTTGCTTAGAAGTCAGGGAGTCAGCTCGTCAGTCTCTCGCCTGCTGGGGTTTTGATAGGGATTGTGTCAACCTACCATGGCGGTCATCTCAACAACAGCGAGTCCTTTGATCCCTGAACGTGGTAAACCTCCCTGTTTGTTTATTTTTCATAGCAGTGTTTCGTCGTCATGGTCCGTGTAGCAGTCTTGCGTGTCTCTCGATAGATTTATTTTTAGGTACTTGATGTTTTTGAAGCCATGCTTAAGCGGCATTGTAAAACCTCACTTTCGGCTTGTGCATTGTTCGACTTACTCTTCGCTCGAGCTTCTGTGCTAAGAATCGAACAGCAGCAGAGGACAAGCACGGAGGCGGGAAGACCAGTTGGGAGGCTGCCGTGGTAGCCTAGGGGGGCTTGGCAAAGGGGCTGCAGCGGGGGTGCTGGTGAGCAGACCGCATGTGGAACCAGTGAGACTTTCTGATGGATCCGTGTCCGTTGCAAAAGAAAGAGGAAAGTTCAGGTAACTCCAAGGTTTTAACCTGACCACCCACCTAGAAAGGTGGAGTTGCCGTTAGCCGAGGCAGGAAACCTGGGTGTGGAGCCCTTTGGAGAGTGGCTGCGGATCAGAGCTCCGTATTAGACACGACAAGTGTGAGATGATGACCGGAAAACCAAGTGGAGAGTGGAATCCTCAGCTGCGTGGGTGAGACTGGAGTTTGGGGCGAGGTCTGCGCTGGGGTCACGTCTGGGAGTTGTGAGCATGTGGACTGCGTGAGCTCCGGGGGGGGCGGGGGGGGCTCAGGGACGAGGCCCAAGACCTGAGCTCTGGGTCAGCTCAGCGTTAAAGGATCAGGGGGCTGAGGGGGAACCAGCAAAGGGTGGAGAAGCAGCAGCTGGAGGGGGCGTGCCAGGAGTACGAGGGTGCTGGGCCGCACGCTGAGGAAAGGAGGCATCTCAGGAGGCGCGACGGTCAGCCGTGTCCAGCGATGACAACAGGTGGTGAGTCCCGAGAACGGACTTAGAGACGTGGAGCCCCACGACGGGACGATAGAATTTCTGTTGGCATGGTGGGGCCTGGCCTGAGTGGGGATGGCCCAGCCCTAACGAGAAGAGCCGGGTGGGGGTCAGTGCACGGAGACGGCTCTCTCAGGGGCGTTTCCTGTGGGGATGGCGGAAGGCTTTCTGGAGTCGCTGGAGTGACTTGACACGTAGAGCTTGCGGTGCACGTTTTCACGGCGGAGCTGCCCTCGGCTTCTGTGCCAAGGGGCTCACGGGGTGCTCACAGTGTGTGCCGGGAGGTGGAGCAGGAGGGCAGGGTCTGTCCTGAGCTGCTAGGCCTTCCTCAGCCTGCCCTTGGTGGGGGGTGGGGGGTGACTTCCTTATTCCAGAAGCCACCTGCTCATTGTTGACAGTCCCTCCACAGCAAGAGCTCAGAGTCCGCTTCAAGTGTCATCCTCTTAATAGACCCGACTCCTTGGGAGCCTGCCGAGGACTTTCCATGACCCCAGAGGAGCCTGATGGGGGCCTGTGTCTGGGTCTGTGTCCCTCCCCAGTCTGCAGTCACAGCCAGGTCGCAGCAGTGGGAAGCATTGCAACCCCGCTGCCCTGCGCCAACGCGCAGTTCCACGGTGGGACGCAGGTCACACGGGCCGGAAGTCAGAGGGACGGCCTGTAAGGGAAGGCAGCTTGCTCACCAGCATCCTTTCCCGGCTAGAGCACTGGGAGGCAGGAGAGAGAGTGACGGGGGGAGGCGGGGGAAGCCCCCAGCTTGTCCGCTGCCAGTAGTAGTCTAGGGATGCTGGCGAAGCCCTCCTGCAGCTGGGCCCCCGGGGCTCGCAGCTGGGTCCAGCTGTCCCCCCGCCGGCTGCACCCACCTTCGTGACAGCCCCACTTCTAATGAAGATGTTGCCAGCACGTCCGTGCTATTGATTTTGTGCCCTTTAAATATTCTCTGTGGCCTTCGGGGGGTTCCAGTCCATCCCTCCAGGCAGCAGCCACTCTCTGTGTTTGTGCTCCAGTGTTGGATGTGCCTGGGCTTTGCTGGCCGGCCCCAGCCCTCGTCTCCCGACAGCTGTTTCTGTCTGGCAGTTTCGAAGGAGCCCACATTCTGTGTTCAGGCTGAAATCTTGAACTGTCTCTTTAGTGAGAGGCGGGCCAGCGGGAGGATGGGGCTTCTCCTTGCTGGGAAGCCCCGCAGATGCAGGTTGAGAATTCCAGTCCTACTGGATGCAGCAGAAAAGGGGCTCCATCTGGCAGAAATGTGCATTCAGCATAGCTCATAACGCCGACACATCCGCACGCCACCACACACACACACACGGGGGTTTCGGGTGTGGCCAGTCCTGGGGAGACCACACTCAAGCTCTCTTAGAGACCAGCAGTTACCAAGGCTTCAGAAACAATTATGGGAGAAATTGTAAGATTGAAATATGTAAGAAAAAACTTACAATTCAGAACTTCTGTATTTACTAATTTTTTCTGCATCCTGGGAGGAAATACCAGCATTCCTTTCCTGGGCGATGTCTGAGCCCCCGGGACAGAGCTCCCACAGCACAGCATGGGGTCCCCGTGGCAGGGGGTAGGACCCAGTCTGAGGTAGAGGGTCCCAGAGGTGGACATGGCAGTGGGGTCAGAGATGTTCGCTCCTCTTTGCTCCCTGTGCAACCTGAACCCAAGGGCAAAGAGGACAGCTGGAAGGGTTTAAGGTCTGATGCCCCAGCAATGCAGAGTGACCCAGGGAATGCTGATGGGGACACGTGGGGAACCGCTGAGTGACCACAGAATCAAAGCTCATCAGGTGTATAAGGCTGGACCTTAGAGAGCATCTGGCCAAGGCTTCGCTATTACAGATGGGGAAACTGAGGCCCAGAGAGGGGCAGCAACCTGTCCAAAGTCGCAAAACAAATCGGAGACACAACCAGAGCTAGGACCTAGCTCTCCTGAGACTGAGCTCAGTAGCCTTCCCCGGCACCCTGGTCACCCAGACACACACCCCCGCCCCGTCACCTGTCACGGAGCGTGCCACCCCCGAGCTCCGGCCCCCGCAGTTCGGAGTGCTTTTGTGGGCCCAGCCCTGCCCACAGTGCCAGGGGCACAGATGGGTCAGACTGGGGCTGTGGCCACCGCGCTCACGGCTCATACAAGGGGCCCAGCAGGGGCCCGGCAAGAAAGCCCACCCTGTGGCTGGAGGAGTGGACAGTGGGCACCCTCCAAAAGCAAGATGACTGAGCGGGACCCCGCCTGGGGAAGTCAGGCCGGCAGGTGCTTGAGGATGGGCGGGAGTTCTGGGCACAGGGAGTGGCGTCACCAAAGCGCAGACGGAGACCGAGAGGGAGAACCAGAGGCCGCTGGCGCAGCCATCGAGGGTGTCTCGGGTGAGGTGCTGCTCTGTTTTGCATTAGTAACCATTTAATCTTTTCTCCAACCAGGCGCTTTTATTATGCCTGTTTCTCCGGTGATTGGGCAGGTGCCTGGTGTGTTAGCACGTGGTGGGCACTGTAGTCAAGTGGGCAATGCAAGGGATGCTGGGGCCTGAGAAGGGCCGCCCTGATCACCCCCGCCCTGCGCTCCACGCAGGTGCAGACATTCCACGGAGATCTGCTTCAGCACATGGAGAAGAACACCAAACTGGACATGCAGTTCATCAAAGTGAGTCTGGCCACCATGCCAGGCCCCTGCCCGTCACAGGCAGGCCACCGCCTCCCCTGTGGCACAGGGGCACACAGAGGCGGACGCTGGGCATTGACCGGCCCCAGGTTATGTACACGTTCCCGGCTGAGCCCTCCCGCCCCTGTCCAGCGCTCTGACCCATGGGCTGGGCATCTCCAGCTTCTGACATGGGGGTCTCCCTCCTCTCCCCACCCCACCCAAGGACAGCCGCCAGCACTACGAGATCGAGTACCGCCACCGAGCTGCCAACTTGGAGAAGTGCATGTCTGAGCTGTGGCGCATGGAGCGAAAGAGGGACAAGAACGTGCGGGAGATGAAGGTGCGAGGGCGGGGACGTGACTGGCCTCGGGGAGGGGCCCTCCGGCACCCCCTGAGCTCCCGCAGCCCGCACCAGGCCCACTGCGGGGTGTGGCGTGCCGCAGCCTCTGTGCCGAGCTCAGCCAGCCCCCGGCGGGGTGGGAATCACTCGTCTCAGGGACGCCCGCAGCATAGCTCCTTCCCTGTCACTCCCTGGCCCTCCCCAGGTGCCCCAGGCCCCCTCCAAAACCCTAGCAGCTCTCTTGCTTCTCCACTTCACTGAGCGAACCTGGGACCATCAGTCATGTGCTCCTGAACCTGGGAGCAAAGGTGTGACCTCTGGCAGCCCCCCACCCTCCCCCGCCCTGCTGTCCAGGGCGCCAGCCTGCCCAGTCATGGCAGAGGCCAGCCCTCCTCCCAAGCCCCTCCCCCATCACTTGACCTCCATTTCCCTTCCTCTCTCCTCTTCTGGCTCCTTCAATAAGCTCACGTCTCTTTTCAGAATCTTCCCTCCCAAGTAAGGGGGTTATTAAGCAACTCATTTGCACTTTCATTAAAGCAGCCTCCCTGGGCCCCACTTCTGGGCTGGGCCCTGTGCTGCATGCTGGGGACAAAGGGAGGGCTCAGATACCACCGGCCCTGCCTGGGAGGACACAGCCCAGGCTCACGAGGATGAAGCCACCCGTGAGAGGGCAGGCCTGGGAGCTAGGATGGCCTGGGTGTCCTGGGAAGGCCTCCAGGAGGAGGCGGCTGGATCAGGAAGGACGGGAAGGCTGTGGCCCCCCCCCCGCCCCCCGCCTCCAGCCAGAACCCCTTTTTCCCAGGAGAGTGTGAACCGGCTACACGCCCAGATGCAGGCCTTCGTGTCCGAGAGTCAGCGGGCGGCTGAGCTGGAGGAGAAGCGGCGCTACCGGTTCCTGGCCGAGAAGCACCTGCTGCTCTCCAACACCTTCCTGCAGTTTTTCGGTCGGGTGAGCTGGGGCCGGGCCAACGGCGGGGCCCCTGGGGCTGTGCGCTGGGGGCTGGCTGCGCACAGGAGTGTCCCTCCTTCCTCCTCTGCCTTGGTCAGTATTCACTTTTTTAATTTACTTTCCATCTATTTCTTCATTCATTTCTGTGTTTATTTGTATGATCAGATATTCATTACTTATTCACTCCTGATTTTATTTATTCTCACGTTCACTTGCTAACGTGTGCCCTTGCGCATTCGCGTCTGAACCCTCTATTGCGTTCACTCCTGCTGGCATGCACTCGCCGTCCAGAAATTCACGGAGTCCACAGGTTTACTCCGTAACGGTCTGTTCATTTTTCCTGTAATTTAAACCCTCTCGGCGCTTGCTTTGCTGTTTGCCGGACCGGCCAGGTTTCCCCGCGTCTCGCTGTCTTTCCAGCGGGGTTTGCTTTCTGTGTTCAGCCCCGTGTTGTCTGTGCCGTTGGGTTTACGGCCATCGGACCTGCTGGGCACGTGGTGCCACGCGGGCACTCACTGCCCTGGTGACCCGGCCTACTGCTTTCAGTTTGGTCTGGGGTTACTGAACCCCCTGCTCCCTCTTCGCTTTGTTTTAAGTGTGTTTCTGTCACTGAAGTGTAGCTCCGCTTGTAGTTTTGACTCTGACGTCTGTCCTCTCATGGAGGACTCAGGCCTGTTCCGTGTGACCAGCAGCCGACGCGCCTGTCTGCTCTTTTTGGCTAATTGACTCCACTGCACTGACCTTGCTGTTTCCTTTTTTCTCCCATTCCTGCTTTGGTCAGTTTGGTTGGGTTACTGTACCTTCCCCTTCCCCTTCACTCATCTGGAAGGTCTACTGTTCTGTTACTCACGATGGCCTCACTTTGTGACCCTCGTAATCACAGGTGTTTATTTATTATCTTTTAAAAAAACGCTGAGCCACCCACCACTCCTCTGCCATTGCTCCCCACGTCGTAGGGCAGTCCTGCCCTCCCTGGTACGCTAAGAGGAGGCCTTGGGAAGGCTCCTCCCGGGACCCTCCACCCCCACCCCACCTCCTGGCTTCGCCGGGAACCTTCAGGACCCTGAGTTCCAGACCCTCGCTCGCTCCCTCTTTGCAGCACGCCCCGCTCTTGCGAGAAGCTCCGCTCAGGTCACACACATCGCCCAGCGCGCGTCACCCTCCGTTAGCACTTCCCCACACACGTGCCCAGATACTGCTCGCCGCTCTCGCCACTGCTCTTCACCCCGCACTGTCCTGAGGTGTCTGTCTTGATTAATTGGTGTGGCAAGAGGACTTTCAACAGCATTTTCTGCAGATACGCCTTTTCTCTTATGGTCCAAGGTGATGTCCTGTTTCTAGTGTCGGGTGCTCGCCTGCCTCCTTCCCTTTTAAGTAACTGGCTCGCTCTCTCGGGTGCTCGGAGGTTTTCTCGGGAACTTGTCCCGGCGCCGGGCGAGCCTGTCGCTCTCCTTTCAGTCTACAGGCGCAGGTCTTCCTTCAGGTCAGCGGAGCTATTTTCTCTTCCGTTTCTTTCTTTTCTTTTTAATAATTTTTAAAAGATTTCATGTATTGATATTTTTGAGAGGGGAAAGGAGAGAGAAAGAGAGGGAAAGGTGTGGTTACCTCTTGCGAACCCCCTACCAGGGACCTGGCCCACAACCCAGGCACGTGCCCTGACTGGGAATTGAACCAGCAACCCTTTGGTTTGCAGGCTGGCACTCAGTCCACTGAGCCACACCAGCCAGGACCTCTTCCATTTCTTTAGTTCCTGCTATCTCTCCGCCATCACCCCTTCCCCTCCTTCTGGATTCCCCGTCGTGGGGCTCCACATCTACGCCCTCCTCCCTCCCCGCGCCCGTTCCCCTTGTCCTCGCTCGTGTTTGGAGATGTTTCTCGCCTGGCCATGTCAGACCACTGATCCTGTTCTCCACGGGAGTGTCCTCTCTTTTATTTCTTCTGCTCAATTTTAAATCTTAAAGTCATGCTCTATCTGGGTTAGAGGGCTTTCTTATGCAGCA
Organism: Micronycteris hirsuta; assembly: GCA_004026765.1. NCBI lineage: Eukaryota > Metazoa > Chordata > Mammalia > Chiroptera > Phyllostomidae > Micronycteris > Micronycteris hirsuta. The sequence goes on from PVJI01010586.1 coordinate 53,491, forward strand.
AGTGCTCTTATCAAGTTCTTGTGAAGCTTGTCACCCCTTCCCACAGCCGCCTGTGTGGTCTGCTGGGTCCTCCTCCACGACCACCGGGTCCCCTCGGCGCCCTGTTTCTTGTCTCTGCCTCCTCGTGGTCCTGCTCCCACTCCGGGTGGAGGTGAACGGCAGGGGCTCAGGCAGTGGCCGCAAAGGCCCCGGGTCTTCCCGTTGCGCCCGCTCTCGCGCAGCCTCGGGGACGGAGCCCCGCTGCAGGCAGGCAGCCGGGCAGGTCGTGCGGGCTGTGCACGGTGCCCGGCTGAGAGCAGGAGCTGTGCTCTGCTCTCCAGGCTGAACGCGCGGTGCAGACTGTTTGCCTGGAGAAAGGAGCGCCTTGTTTTCATTTTATTTTTTTACTTTTTTGCATAAAGAGGTCATCTGCTTACCAAGTGCGTGCCTACCAGGCTCTGTCCATCCAGAGGGGGCACCTGTCTCTAAATTACAAAATGGTGCCTCATGGGCCGGCAGCAGCCCAAGCCTGTGTACCTGGAGCTCGGGAAAGCTGGCAGCCCCTCCCAGGCCCCACTAAGGAGGGACACCGGGCGTCGCCCTACCCGAGTGCTCCGCGGGCTGCACCACTTGGATTCTGAGTCCCAGTCCTTGCCTGGGCCTCTGCCAGCCCAGCAGTGGTTAAGGCTGTGCCCCGCTCTTTTTCTGTAAAGGTCCCACAGGGGCCACACCTCACAGTCGCCTCTCTGGCGTGCAGACTCACCTGCCCACCTGCCTGGCTATTGGCCCCTCGCGAGAGGCTGTTCAGGTGGGATGTTCAGGAGGAGGGCCAGGGACGTTAGGACGCAGCCTTCCCACCGTCCACTCACAGACCAGTGACTTTGCCCCTGCATCCGCCAGCGTCGCCACCTCCCTGCCAGTACTGGCCCGCCTCCCCCTCTGATTGTAGCTGCCCCGGTGACCGGGAGCGCTGTCTCATTGTGGGCTTGACTTGCATTTCCCTGATGATGAGCGGCGCTGAACAACTTCTCATAGGCTTACTGTCCGCGTGTTTATCTTCTCTGCAAGGAAATTCCTTTCTCCCTGTGTCCTAACAGCTAACCTCCCACATTAAGAAGAAAGCGGCCGCCTTCGCTGGCTGTCCCTGCTGGGTGATCTGGGGGGCGGGGGATGGACTGAATGAGCCTGACTTCCCCCGAGGTGTGGGAACGGGTTGCTTGGTGTCTGACCGGCTGGGCTTTAGGATATACGAGATCTAATTCCTAAGATAATTAACTGTCAATATTTATATAAGTGTTCTGGTTCTGTAGCAGAACGCACAGGCTTTAGAACAAGATTTAAAGAACTGTAGCTCGTGGCGGAGGAAGGTAGCCTTCTCACGGTCCGCAGTCAGCATCCCTGGCTCGGCCCAGGTCTGGTCCACGCCTGCCTCCCTCTCTGCAGCGTCTCTGGGCTCCTTGCACTCTGAGTGCAGCCGCAGGACAAATCCCGAGAAGTGGGGTTTGTGATTCCCACTTCCGCCACAGTGGGCGGGGCCCGGCTCCCTCGACAGCGGTTTGCGCGGGCTTTTTGCTCTCTGCCAACCAGGAAGGCGGAAACGGCACTTCCTGGTCTCCTACGCGGGGTGACGTGTCTGCACGTTTCAAAGCCACTGGCTCCCCTTCTGGCCTTGTGCCAGCCTCTTTCCCTCCACTTTTTCCATTAATTTATGGGCACTCTTTATATGTTACTGAAATTAACCCTTTCTGGGTAATGAGTTGCAAATATTTTTTCCAGCTTGTCATTTGTCATTTGACTTTACTTATTGTAGGTTTTGCCACATTTAAAAAATATATATATTTTAAAGATTTTATTTATTTTCAGAGCGAGGGGAAGGGAGGGAGAAAGAGAGGGAAACATCAATGTGTGGTTGCCTCTTACACGCCCCCTACTGGGGACCTGGCCTGCAACCCAGGCGTGTGCCCTGACTGGGAATCAAACAGGCGGCCTTTCCGTCCACAGGCAGGCGCTCAATCCACTGAGCCACACCGGCCAGGGCTAAAAACATATATTTTTATTTAGTCAAATTTATCAGTCTTTAGTTTATGGGGTTTGCATCATGATTAAAGTGGCTTTTCCACTCCATGCATGCTTTTAAAATTCTCCCATGGTCTCCTCTGTGGCTGTGAACGCCCGTTGGGACAGCGTTCCTCCTCAAGCACCCGCTGCACTGCCCAGAGGCAGGGACATGCATGAGCTGAGCGCTGGCCAGGCGGTGCTCTGGCCATCACTCCCAGAACCTACACCAAAAAAAAAAACCTTTTTAAAATATGGCATGAAGAACCTACCAGTCTCGCTTTGCCTGCTGCCTCTGAGGAGCTCTCGGATCTTCATCGTGTGGTGTTTTGCTCAGTATTTATGTGGGCAACCAAGAGAACGACCCTGCTGACCAACCAGGCTAGTCGCTCCTGGGACGTGGGGCTCGGAGCCTTGTTTGCTGCCCAAGACCGTGGTGAGGTTTTGGGCAGCCAGCCAGGGAGGGAGAAGGGAGCGATCACTGCAGGGCAGGCGTGGGCAGCCTCTGGGGACAGCCCGGGGTGGGCCATGCACTGCTTCTGGGTGCAGGCCCTCCGCGGGGCACTGACCGCTCCAGCCCGCTGCACCTCTGCCTCCCAGGGCTGCGGTGAGGACTGGCCACGGCAGGGAGGCCATTAGCTGGGCAGGGCGCAGAGCGGATGCCCAACCAAGGGTGGCTTTCATCATTCCTAAGGTGGCAGTCCAGAGTTTGGCCTGCGGGCGGGGCTGTTTGGGGAAAAGGAGAGCCCTTTCTGACTGGAGAGCAGCTTCTGGTTGTACCCGGGAGTCAGTCTATGGGAGTGACTGAGGGAGGGGCAACACAGACTACACCATGGGAAAAAGTGGTATTGCCGTCACGGTTCCGCAGGGCCACACAGGGGAGTGCCCGGGGCCAGTCCAGGGCCAGAGGCGCAAGGGGACATCGTGGCCTAGACACCCATCACGGTTTTCATGGAAGGAAGGGGCAAAGCAGGGCGGGCAAGTTTAAGCAAGTTTGGGGTGGCCGGTTTGAGTGATCTCAGTGGGCTCCATGCTGCAGGGGTGGCTCAGGGCCAGGGAAGTACTGGCTTGGTGTGAGTTAAAGGAAGGGGTAGGGGCACAGGTTTGGATTGGCCGGTGTGCATATGACAGGCACGTGCAGGGGTAGGTGTTCACTAACCCTAGGAATTACTTAGGCCCTGGGAGGGGCGGCCACTCCAGGATAGCAAGACCCCAGGACGTCAGAATCATAAAATACGGAAACTGAAAACCTTGATGAACAAACACCGCAGGTCTGACACTTAAAGCCCTCCCACCCAAAGCTGGTATAGTCAGCTGCTGAGTTTGTCCTTGAAGGCCTTCAAGCAGAGTCAGAGGCCCAAGTATTGGGGATACTAGGAAGGGGGTGCTTATGTAGACTTCAGGGATGCACTGGGAAACTGTATTTGAAAGGCCTCTTTAGAACACTACCCCAACTGCCTTAAACAGCGAAGGTGCTTAGTATTTTAGTTATTGGGCAGTTCAAGGGTTTCAGGAATAGCTGGATCCAGGAGCACACAAGATGTCATCAGAAAGTTGCCATTGTCTAGTTGCTTAGTTGTAGTTTCCTGTGTTGGTTTCACACGGCCTATTTAGCAAACCCCATGAGGTGAAAGAATATATTTTTCTGGATTGTTCCAGGGTGAGTACTAGGATTGGATTCCTTGGTCACAGTTTTGGGTAAGAGCCATCCCTGAGTCCATTACTGCAGCCAGAAGGATGGAGCGACCTGAGCGGCCAGCCGAGGTTCCAGGCGTACTCCCGTGTGGGAGCAGCGGGAGGACTCTGCCCAAAGGACACAAGGAGGGGGCGGGGGAAGCTCCTCAGGAACTGAGTGGCCTTGGACAAAAGGGGGTGTGCTGACGGTGGGCGAATCCCAAGGGATACCACCGTCATCTTAGCTCCTGACAGCTAGAACATCTCCTCCTCCTTCAGCTTGCAGGGCCCAAGTCCCCAGGTCTAGGGTGCCACTTTTGAGCCCCAGAATCTGGGGGCTTCTCAGATCTGGGCGACCCCTGTGTTCTCGCCCCGCCAGGCCCGGGGGATACTCCAGAACCGCGTGCTGCTGTGGAAGGAGCAGTCGGAAGCCAGCCGCAGCCCGTCGCGCGCCCACTCACCAGGCCTGCTGGGCCCAGTGCTGGGGCCGCCCTACCCCTCGGGCCGCCTGACGCCCACTCGCCTGGACATGGTGAGGCCTTGGGCGCCCCCACCGCTATTCGCGCCGCCACTCGTGCCCCCGCCGCTATTCGCGCCGCCACTCGTGCCCCCGCCGCTTTTCGAGCCGCCACTCACGCCCCCACCACCATTAGTGCCCCCGCGGTCCCCGGCACCCTCCGTGGGGCCCTGGGGCCTGGGGCCCTGGGGCCTGAGGCCCTCCGCCTGGAGCCTCCTCCCCCCCAGGGTGCCGCTCTACGCAGCGCCCCCCAGCTGGCCCTTCCGGCCCGGCGCGGCCTCCGCGCCCCCCTGGTGGTTCGGTGGTCGCAGGCCCGTGAACCCCTACGCCGACTACTGGGACTGGGGGTGGGGGCTGGACTAGGGCGCTCGGCCCCGCCCCTCCCCTCCCCTCCCCACCCTCCCCTGCCCGTCTCCCCTCGCAGCCCCAGAGGCCTCTGGGAGAGTTCAGCTCCCCTCGCAGCCGGCACGGCTCCGGCTCCTACGGCCCCGAGCCCACCGAGGCGAGGACCGCGTCCCAGCTGGAGCCAGACCGCCGGTCCCTGCCCCGGACGCCGTCAGCCTGTGAGTGCCCCCCGCGCCCGGAGCTCAGAGGGAGGGCCGGGGACCGAGAACAGGAACAGAGGTTGCGCTGCAGCAGGAGAGAATAAGGGTAGGCAAGCGGTAGAACTTCCCACCCACCTGCCGCCGTGTTCTCTCATTTCCGCAGCCTCGCTCTACACTAGCGGCGCCCAGCGCTCGCGCTCCAACTCCTTCGGCGAGCGCCCAGGCGGGGCGAGCGGCGGGGGCGGCGGCAGCGGGGGCACCCGGAGAGTCCGCGCCCTCGTCTCCCACTCGGAGGGCGCCAACCACACGCTGCTGCGCTTCTCGGCCGGAGACGTCGTGGAGGTGCTAGTGCCGGAGGCCCAGAACGGCTGGCTCTATGGCAAGCTGGAGGGCTCATCCACGTGAGTGGGAGCCGGGAGGCGCAGGGTGGGCTGGAAGGAGGACCCGGAGGCCTGAACTCCAGCTCCCACTGAGGCTTCTTTGCCTTCCCCCGGGGCCTCGTCCATCTGTCCCCTTCTTCCTCCTTCTTCCGTCTCAGTTCCCTCATCCACTCAATGAGAGTAGGAAGCGCCACCTCACCAAGTTCAGGGCGCTGGCCCTTGGGTGGGTGGTACAGAATGGGGAATGGGAAACCTCGTTACTTGCATACCCACTGTGCACCCGACACCAAGGAGGGCCAGGGCAGCGTGTCCCCCCCGCCCCCTCGGGCGAATCTGCCAGAGCCAATCGCTGATGGAGGGGTGGGTGGGCCGCCCCAGGCCAGCGGGGAGGCAGCGCTGGGACCTTGCAGGCTCTTCTCCTCGCAGTCCTGAGTGGTGGAAATCCTTAAAGAACCCAAACTGGTCTGTTTCTAACACCGTGAGTGCAAGGGAATGGAGAGGACACTGTGGTCGCCAGCAAGCTGGCGGCAGGGAGCAGGGGTTGGTGGCCAATGAAGCAGTGGGCGGGAGCGCTCTCTCTGCTGGAGGAAAGGGGGGGGTGAGAGCCGGTGGGGCAGTCAGTGCCCCCCCATAGGGCTTTATGGACAGGAGACGTTGGTGGTGCCCACTCCCAGTCCTGCTCGTGGAGGAGTGAAGGACAGAAGCGGGCGTGAGTGAGCGATGCACAAAGTGCAAGGGGGCCGTGTGGGTCAGGGGAGGGCGGACAGGAGGACAGAGGAGAGGGTGGTCTCGGGGGGATGCACACTTGTGTGAGCAGATGGGTAGGCGAGGGTCATAATGGGTGGCTGGGGGCATGCGTGGGCTGACAGGTGACAGGAGTGGGTTGCCAGGTGGGGGCAGGCAGTAGGCAGGTGGTGATGGATAGATTAGTGGGTACACAGTGGATTAGCCGCCCATGGATGGTTGCCCGCGTGGATCACGGATGGCTGAGTGGACGGACGCACGGGTGATGTGGACAGGATGACGCAGTGAGGCACAAAGGTGCGTGGACAGCCGGGTGGGTGGCAGGGGACTACACGGACCAGGAATGGAAGGATGGGCTGGGCCGGGATGGGGGCGGG
>PVJI01010587.1:0-59714 GCA_004026765.1 Micronycteris hirsuta
CAAAAGCAGAAAGCAAGCAAAACATAATCAGAGACGCTGAAATTAAGAACAGGCTAACAGTAGACAGGGGAGAGGGGGGAGGGGACAATGGGGAGAAGAGTTTTCAGGTATCACTGTAGAGGACACATGGACAGAACTAAGGGGGAGGAGGGAGGTTGGGGGGGTGGGACGGGAGGGGAAGGGAGGGGGGAGGGGAGAGGCTGCAAATAACTGTAATTAAACAAAAAATTAATAAAAAATAAATAAATTGTTATAAAAAATAAAAGTTTGTTGATATTTCACAAATAAGAGTAATAGCATGTTCTCAGCCTAACATGAGACTAGGCAAAGAAATTAAATAAAAACCAGTAATCCCCTCTAGATATTTTTCAACTTACCGTTCTTTCTTAAGTATATGTTGTTGATTTTGCTATTACTGTTATCCCATTTTTTCTCTTCTTTATCTCCCTCCACCCTGCTCCTCTCTTCCCTCCAGCATCCCCCTCACTTAGTTCCTGCCCATGGGTTGCACATATAAGTTCTTTGACTTCTCCACTGCCTATAATTTTCTTAACCTAATCCTGTCTATTTTGTGCCTACCATTTATGCTCCTTATTCTCTGTACCTAACCCACCATTCTCTCCCCTTCCCGTCCCCACTGAAAACCCTCCATTTGATCTCCATTTCTGTGATTCTGTTCCTATTCTAGTTGCTGGCTTAGTTTGTTTTTGTTTTCTTTTATATTCAGTTGTTGATAATTGTGAATTTGTTGTCATTTTACTCTTCATAGTTTTGATCATATTTTTTTCTAGATATGTCACTAACATTTCATATAATAAGGGATTGGTGATGATGAATTCTTTTAACTTTGCCTTAACTGAGAAGCACTTTATCTGCCCTTCTATTCTAAATGACAACTTTGCTGGATAGAGTAGTTTTGGATGTAGGTCTTTGCCTTTCTTGACTTCAAATACTTCTTTCCAGCCCCTTCTTGTCTGTAAGTTTTCTTTTGAGAAAACCGATAATCTTATGGGAACACCTTTGTAGATAACTGTCTCCTTTACCCTTTCTGCTTTTCAGACTCTCTCTTTATCTTTAATCTTGGCTAATGTAGTAATGATGTGCCTTGGCTTGTTCCTCCTTGGGTCCGATTTCTTTGGGTCTCTTTGAACTTCCTGGACTTCCATGTGTATTTCCTTCATGAGATTGGGGAAGTTCTCATTCATTATTTTTTAAAGTAATTTTTCAATTGTTGCTATTCCTCTTCTTCTGGCACTCCAATGATTTGGATGTTGAAATGTTTAAAGTTGTCCCAGAGGCTCCTAAGCCTCTCCTCGTTTGTGTGTGTGTGTGTGTGTGTGTGTGTGTGTGTGTGCGTGTGTGTGTGTGGGTGGGTGTGTGTGTGTTTTAATTCTTGTTTCTTTATTTTTTTCTGGTTATATGTTTATTTCTTCCTTCTGTTCCAAATCATTTATTTGAGAACTGGTTTCTTTCTTCTCACTCTTGGTTCCCTATATATTTTTCTTTATTTCACTTAGTGTAACCTTCACTTCCTTTATTTTGTGTCCATATTCAATCATTGCTGTCAGCATCCTGATTACCAGTGTTTCAAACTCTGCATCTGATAGGTTGGCTATCACCTCATAGCTTAGTTCTTTTTCAGAGTTTTGATCCATTATTTCATTTGGGCCATATTTCTTTGTCTCAGCACACCTATTACATTGTAAGGGGTAGAGCCTTTGGTATTCACCAGGGTGGGACAACCCAATTCCCTTCATTGTGGCACTGCATGTGAGGGAGGAATCAGAAAGAGAGCAATGCCACTTGCTCAGCTCTCATTCCACTTTCAGTCACTTCCCCTGCTACCCAAAAGCAAATTGTGCCTTTCTAGTGCTTATTTTAAGGTTGATGGGTTTGTATACATTCTATGACCCTATGGGCCACTCCAATGGACTCTCCTGTGAGACAGGTAATTTCACTTGGCACTGCAACCTCCACAGGTTGTTATGCCAGAAGTTTTTTTTTTTTCCTTTTCTTTTTTTAATTTATTGTTGTTCAAGTACAGTTGTATGAATTTACACCTCACCACTTCCTCCCACTCCAGCCATCCTCACCTCCCTTCCCTGATTCCACCCCACTTGGTTTTGTCCATGTGTCCTTTATAGTTGTTCCTGAAAACCGTTCCCCCCATTATCCCCTCCCACCTCCCCTCTGGTTACTGTAATAATGTTCTTATTTTCAATGTCTCTGGTTATATTTTGTTTGCTTGTTTGTGTTGTTGATTAAGTTCCACTTAAAGGTGAGATCTAATGGTAGTTGTCTCTTGCTGCCTGGCTTATTTCACATAGCATAATACTCTCCATTTTGAGGCTTTATTGCCTTGCACTGGAACCCTGGTTTGCACTCTCTGTCTCACTCCCCAGTTGTTCCTCCAAGTTTATCTGTATGTGAACGTAGGACCACTGATCTGCCAGCCTCCACCTTGCCACATGTCCTCTCTGCCTTGGCTGGCCCATCTCCACCCCTCCTACCAGCCTGGATGAATGTTTCTTCTTTAACTCCTTGCTTGTTGAACATCCATGCAGTTCAGTTTTATGGAAGTTCTGGTTGTTTTTTGTTTTTAAATTGGTTGTTGTTCTTCTTTTGGTTGTGTGAGGAAGAAAAGCCTCCATCGTGGCCAGCAGTCTCATTCTACCATACTTCATTATCCATGTTTCTGCATGAACCATAACATTCAGCAATGGTGTCATATTCAAATATGCATATATTAATACATATTCCAATATATAGAGGGCATTTTGGCTTGGTATAGGTTGTACATATTCTTTATATTAATTTCTTAGTTAATATCATTCTATGGCTATGTTACAGAATAAACTGTGTTCTTACCAACAGCAAAGAATTACAAATCAGCAGGTTTATTAGTATGCATGCAAAATATATTAGTGGTAAGTTCTCATGGAAGAGAACCAGCCTTGCTGAAGTGAGGTTGAAAAGCCTAGGCTTGAGTGGCAAAAAGAAAGGGCAGCAAGAGCAAAGGTGGCCATAGTATCAGGTCTTTTGTCTTGAGGACTTATATAGTTGGTGATATTGGGATGAAGGAGTTACATATCGATTGGTGGGTAAAGGTGGTGTCATCTCCCCCTGGGAAATATGACTGCTCACATGGAGATATGTGTGGGTATCTGTTAGACCAAATTCTTTTCCTGCTCCAGACTCTATTTGTTCATCTTGTTGTAACACAGATATGCAGCAGAAGGTGGTTAACTAAAGTTGAGGCAGTTACCCAAAGTTATTTATGGAATCTTTTTGTAAGAACTTAGGGACCTCCTTGTAAAACAGATAGGGATTAGAGGTAAGCAGCTAACCAAAGCTGTTTTATGGGCTCTTTCATTAGGCACAGTGGGCCCTCTCTTCTTCCCCTTTCCAATCTTTGGGATGAATACAGTTTCAAAATCTTTCTTTCTCAGATAGTGCAAATGATACATAGAATTTCAAGGATTCCTCTCCTACTGTACTATCATGGTTTCCTGTGATGTTAGAACACCGAGTAATTTTATTGGACCAGGCTCTCGACTGCTGAGTTAGTAGGTGAGACCTGTTTCCCTCCTCCTCCCTGCTTTGGTTTACTATCTATCCTTCCTAACAGTTATTCCACTGGAGCAACAGATTTTTATGATTTTATATTAAAAAACAACTTATGAACCTAATGAACTGAGTTTGAGTATATGAAAAGCAAATGCATTTAATGGTACCTTTCCCCCCACAAATCTAGAATTTGCCTTAATCCTTGCAACTACTAGTTCTATTTTACAATGATAGCTCAGAATGCTTGAACCAGTACCAAAATTAAGTACCTTGATAAGGAATTTAATGTCTGGTATATGTCCATCTATTGATTCAAGATTACTGTTGTATGTCTTGTAAAGTTAAAATATTTTCTCAATATCACTATTAGAAAGTTAATGAAAATTCTTATATAAATAGGATTTCCCCTCATATTCTATTTCATTATTGCTTAGTTTTTAAGAAAACTATTGACATCAGTGAATATTTTACATCTTTCTTTTCAGTTTTCTGCTATAGCTTCCTATTTTCACAGTAATTCTGTGAATAATTTTGTTTTCTTAAATACTTTTGAAATGTATTGTTCAAGTACAGTATTCTGCCTTTCCCTTTCAGTCCACCGAAACAAGCAAGCCATCCTCACTCCATCTCCTGATTCCACCCTACTTTGTTTTTGTCCATATGTCCTTTATAGTTATTCCTGTAAACCCTTCACACTTTTCCCCCATTGTCCCCTCCCCTCTCCCATCCAGTTACAGTCATTTTGTTCTCAGTTTCAGTATCTTCGGTTATTTTTTCTTGCTTGCTTGTTTTGTTAGGCTCCAATTCTATGTGAGATCACATGGTATTTGTCATTCACCTCCTGGCTTATTTCACTAAGCATAATGCTCTCCAGTACCGTCCATGCTGTAGCAAAGGATAGGAGCTCCTTCTTTCTTTTTGCTGCATAGAAGTCCATTGTGTAAATGTACCATCGTTTTTGGATCTATTCATTTACTGGTGAGCACTTAGATTGCTTGCTTCCAGCACTTGGCTATTGTAAATTGTGCTGCTATGAACATTGGGGTGCATAGGTTTTTTTGGATTGGTGTTTCAGGGTTCTTAGGATATAATCCTAGCAGTGGAATTGCTGTGTCAAAAGGCAGTTCCATTTTTAGTTTTCTGAGGAAATTCCATACTGTTTTCCACAGTGGCTTCACCAGTCTGCAATCCCACCAACAGTGCACTAGGGTTCCCTTTTCTCCACAACCTCTTCAACATTTGTTGTTTTGTTTTGTTTATGATGCCCATTCTCAGCAGTGTGAGGTGGTATCTCATTGTGGTTTTAATTTGTATCTCTCTGGTAGCTAGCGATACTGAGCATCTTTTCATATGTATCTGGACTCTCTATATGTCATCCTAGGAGAAGTGTCTGTTCAAGTTCTTTGCCCATTTTTTAATTGGGTTGTTTGTCTTTTTAGAGTGGAGTCATGTGAGTTCTTTATATATTTTGGAGATTAAACCCTTCTCTGGGGTTTCATTGGCAAATATGTTTTCCCAAATGGTTGGTTATCTTTTCATTTTATTTTTTTAATATAATTCATTTTAATGCTGTTTTCTTTAGCAGTGCAAAAGCTTTTCATTTTGATGAGATCCCATTTGTTGATTCTTTCCTTCATGTCTCCTGTTCTAGTAGACATATCAGTGAAAATATTGCTGCCTGGAATATCTGATATTTTCCTGCCTATATTCTCCCCTAGGAATTTAATGGTGTCATGACTTATATTTAAGTCTTTTATATACCCTGAATTTATTTTTGTGTATGTTGTACGTTGGCGATCAAGCTTCATTTTTTTTGCATGTAGCTGTCCAGCTCTCCCAACACCATTTGTTGAAGAGGCTATTTTTGCTTCATTTTATGCTTTTGCCCCCTTTGTCAAATATTAATTGATTGTAGAGATTTGGGTTTATTTCTGGGTTCTCATTCTGTTCCATTGATCTATGTGTCTGTTCTTATGCCACCACCAGGCTGCTTTGATTACAGTGGACTTTTAATTCAGTTTGATATCAGATACTGTGATCCCTCCAACTTTGTTCTTCCATCTCAAAATTGTTGCAACTATTTGGGATCATTTATGGTTCCATATACATTTTTGAAGTGTTTGACCTGTATCTGTGAAATATGCCATTGGTACTTTAATAGGTGTTGCATTAAATCTATAAATTGCTTCGGTAGTATGGACATTTTTATGATGTTACTTCTTCCAATGCATGAGCAAAGTAAATGTTTCCATTTGTTGCTATAGCAAATGAGATTTTTCCCTGATGTCTGCTTCTGAGGTTTCATTTTTGGTATACAAAAATGCCTTTGATTTCTGAATATTGACATTGTATCCCATGGTTTTGCCAAATTTATGAACAAGGTCCAGCAGTTTCTTTTGTCGAGTATAAAGGATTTTCTATGTACACTATCATGCCATCTGCAAACACTGTCAGTTTTGTTTCCCCTTTTCCAATTTGTATGTGTTTTATTTCCTTTTCTTGTCTGATTGCAGTGGCTAGGATTTCCAATAATATGTTGAATACAAGTGGCAAAAGTGGACAAATTTGTCTTGTTCTTGTTCTTCATCAGAAAGTTTTCAGTTTTTGCCCATTGAGTATAATGTTGGCTATAGGACCCTCACATATGCACTTTATTAGGTTGAGGAATGCTCCTTCCATTCCCACTTTGCTGGGTATTTTAATCATAATGGGTGCTGTACCTTATGAAATGCTTGTTCCACATCTATTGATATGATCATATGATTTTTGTCTTTGCTTTTGTTTATGAGATGTATTACGTTTATTGCATTGCAAATATTGTACCATCCTTGCATCCCTGGGATGAATCCCACTTGGTCATGGTGCATGATCTTTTTAATGTATTGCTGGATGCATTTTGCCAATATTTTTTGAGGATTTTAGCATCTATGTTCATCAGTGATATTGGCCTGAAGTTTTTCTTTGTTGTGTCTTTATCTGGTTTGAGATTAAGATGATACTGCCTTCATAAAAAGAGTTTGGGAGTGTTCCATCTTCTTGGAATTTTTGGAATAATCTGTGAAAGATAGGGGTTAGCTCTTCCTTAAATGGTTTGTAGAGTTCTCCTGTGAAACTGTCCTGTCTAGGGCTTTTGTGTGTTTGGAGCTTTTTTTATTACTGCTTCAATTTCCTTTGCTGTTATTGGTCTGTTCAGGCTTTCTGCTTCTTCTTCATTCAGTTTTTGAAGACTGTATTTTTCTAGAAATTTGTTCATCTTACCTAGGTTTTGAAATATCTTGGCATATAGTTGTTGTTTTTTTTTTTTTTTTGGCATATAGTTCTTCATAGTAATTTCTTACATTCGTTTGTGTTTCTAGGGTATCGGTTGTAATCTCTCCTCTTTCATTTCTGATTGTGTTTATTGTGGTCCTCTTTCTTTTTTTCTTGATGAATCTGCTTATAAGATTGTCAGTTTTTCTTCTCTTTTCAAAGAACCAGCTCCTGGATTTATTGATTCTTAGAATTGTACTTTCAGGCTCTATGTCATTTAACTCTGCTCTAATCTTGGTTATTTCCTTCTTTTTATTTGCTCTGGGCTCTGTTTGTTGCTGTTCCTCCAGTTCTTGTATGTGTAGAGTTAGACTGTTTATTTGAAATGTTTCCATATTTTTTTAGGTAGGCTTGTATTGCTATGAACTTCCCTCTTAGGACTGCCTCCACTGCATCCCATAGGTTTTGGGTTGTTGTGAGTTCATTTTCATTTGTTTCCAGAAACTTTTTGATTTCTTCCTTGATCTCATCTTGACCCATTCGTTGTTTAAGAGCATGCTATTCAATCTCCATGGATTGAGTGTTTTTGAGTTTTTTCCTTGAGGTTGGTTTCCAGTTTCAGTCCCCTGTTGTCAGAGAAAATGCTTGATATGATTTCAATTTTCTTGAATTTGTTGAGGCTTGTTTTGTGTCCTATCACATCATTTATCTTTGAAAATGTTCCAGTTACATTAAAAAAGAATGTGTGTTTTGCTTCTTTGGGATGAAAGGCTCTCTCTCTCTCTCTCTCTCTCTCTCTCTCTCTCTCTCTCTCTATATATATATATATATATATATATATATATATATATATATATATATATCAGTTAAGTCCGATTGTTCTAGGTCATTGTTCAATGCTGCAATGTCTTTGTTGATATTTTGTTTGGAAGATCTATCCTTTCTTGACTGTGGGGTTTTGAATTCCCCTAATATAATTGTGTTTCTGTCAATATCTTTCTTGAAGTCATCCAAGATTCTCTTGTTGTATTTGGGTGCTCCTATGTTGGGTGCACATATATTTACAAGATTTATGTCTTCTAGATAGATACTTCCCTTGAGTATTATGAAGTGTATTTCTGGGTCTATTTTTATGGCCCTTTTTTCGAAGTCTATTTTGTCTGATATGATTATTGCTACCCCTGCTTTTTTCCTGTTCATTTGCTTGGAAAACTTGTTTCCAGCCCCTCACTTTCCGTCTGTATAGGTCTTTTGTTCTATGGTAGGTCTCTGTAAGCAACATACATGTGGGTCATGGTTTTTTATCCATTCAGCTATACTATGTCTTTTGATTGTAGCATTTCATCCATTCACATTTAAGGTTATTACTGATAGGCACTTATCCATTTCTTTTTTCATCCATTATTTTTTCATACCTGTGTTCCTCTCTCTTTCACTCTTTTTCTTCCTTTTCTTTAAGCAGCCCCTTTAGCATCTCTTGCAGAGCTGGTTTAGTGGAGGTTTATTGTTTTATACTTTTTTTTTTGGCAAACTCCTTATTTGACCCTCCATTTTAATTGAGAGCCTTTCTGGATACAGTACTCTTGGTTGCAGACCTTTGATTTTTTTACTTGGAATATTTACTGCCATTCTCTTCTGTCATAGAGCATTTCCATCAAGAAGGCAGCTGCTAGTCTTATTGGTATTTCCTTGTATGTTGCTTACTCTTTTCCCTTGCTGTCTTTAAGATTCTCTCTTTGTCTTGGAATTTTGACATTTTAAGTATGATGTGTCTTGAATTGAGCCTCTTTGGGTCCCTGTTGATTGGGAGCCTCTGTGTTTCCTGGATTTGTGTTACTTTTTTTCTCATCAAATTAGGCAAGTTTTCCATCACTACATTTTGAGAAAGGTTTTCAATCCCTTGCTCTTTTCTTCTCCTTGTGGTATCCCTATTATACGGATATTATTATGCTTCATCTTGCCTTGTAGTTCTCTTACCATTTCTTCATTCTTTATGAGTCTCTTTCCCTTTTATTGATCTTCCTGGGTGTTTTTTTTCAACCTTATCCTTCAGCTTGCTGATTTGATCTTCCTCTTCATCAAGCCTGCTTTTATTTCCATCTAGTGTGCTCCCCGCCCCCGAGATTTTATTGTTCATTTCTTCCTGGCTTTTGTTTATAGTTTCTATTTCCTTTTTTATACTGTTATAGTTCTTACACAGTTCCTTGTAGTTGCCCGGGAGTTCTTCGAGCATCTTTATAACCATTATTTTTAATTCTATACCTGTTAGCTTGCTTACCTCCATTTCTTTTAGGCTCTTTTAGTTGGGAGTCTTCCATTCCTTTTGATTGCATGGTCTTTTTTTGTCTCCACATTTTAGGTGACTCTTTTCATTTGTTTCTGTGCTTCTTGGTGTTTCACTTTGCTAGCTCTCTTTAGGGTGAACTTCTGTGGTAGGAATTCTATGGAGTTGAGTGATGTGGTCTCTTTGATCTCCTTTTCTGCATGCTTTAGGTTTGCCTTTTCTTCTGTTTGTGTGGCCTCTCTTGTTGTACTTGGGTTTTTACCTTTTGGTGGTTCCTTTGTTGTTTGTTTCTCTCCTCCAGCAGGTATACTGATGTTCTCAGCTCCCACCTATGCTTGTATGTGATCAGTGGGAAAGTATAGCTAAAATGCATTAAGACAGCTAGAAAGTATTTTATGGGATTTAAAGTACCAGCAAGTAGAGAAGAGATAGGAGATCCTATGGATAACTATAGCATGAACTGTTATATTTCACCCAACTAGCCAATTTTTATAAAAGGTGAAAGAGAGATAAGAATCTTGTTAGAGGGGAGGATGATTGTGAGCTCAATCCAGAAAATAGAGCACTTATGCAAGGTTAGATGATGAGATATATTGAGAGTAAAGGATAGAAAGTAGACATAGTGTGAGAGAGAATAGAGTTAGCCACAATGATAATAATGCTCAGGAATAAAGTGAAGTGGGCTAAGATCAGTGAGGGTTCCTGTGTAGTATGTGCAATTGCATAGAACAACAATTATTTACAGTAGTACTGGAACAGCAATAATATTACAAGAAATATATGATTTGGATGACCAGAAGAGAAAGTATATTATGAAGAGTAGTGTGTTATTGGAACCTGATCAAAGTGAAAGAAATAAAATTAAACTACATTAAAGTATGAATACGGAAAACCAGTCAAACAATTCAATTGAATGCAGAAATAAAATGAGGGAAACTAAATATATGGAAGAGAAATTGAAAAAAGAAACTAATAAAGTAAAAGTGGTAAAAATAATGAAATAGTAATAATAATACACATAAACAATAAAATAGAAGCTCTATGGGATAACAAAGTGACATTTGTGTCAGTTTCTCAATTTTGGGGGTTAGCCTTGTACTCCCTCTTTGGATCTGTCTCTGGACCATTTGTAACTTCTTGCCTTATGTCACACTTGGGGGAAGAAAAAAAGGGAAAAAATAATGGAAAGAAAAAAATAAGCCTCCTGTGGGCTTTAAACCTGTTCAGCAAGTTCTGCTGGTCTTCCTAGATGCCACAGGAAGACAGCAGCTGGGCTTTGCTTTTCCCCCTTCCTATGGTTTTGAGAGGATAGAGACCAGGTCAGGGCCACAATATTCACAGTTGCCTAGCCTCCAGCTCTGGTCCTCCATGAGCTGCCAGGCTCAAATCAGCCACTCATTTTCTGGGCATGCAGCGGGCATCAAGCTCGGGCATGCAGCTCCTATCAGCTACTCAGTCTCTGGGTGTGCAGTGTGTGTCAGGCCCAGGTATGATGTTCCACTCAGTCACTCAGTCTTTGGCCATGTGCAGCTCAAATCACCATCAGGGCTACCCAGCCACTGCTCTAGAGTTCCTTACAAAGCAGCTACCCACCATTCTTAAAAAGCACACAGCTTTTTACACAGTCCAACTTTCCAACCAGTCCAGAGACTATCCAGGTCAGCGTCCAACACTGCCCAACTCCTCCCTTCTCTATTTGTTGTCCGGCACCCTAATTTCTCTGGTGCCGGGGTCCACAGTCCCAGCAGATAAATACCACCTCTGTGTGTCTCCCACTTCATCTCTATTCCCCACAGCAACTTCCAGCATTCACTTCTACTCCCTACCAGTGCAGGTGCTGGGCTGCCCTCCCTGTTTTGATAGGAGAGGGAGCTGGTGATCAAACTCTCATCCTAGTATTCTGTGGCAGGCACCAGGCCATGGGCCACAGCAGCCTAGATCCCTGCGCAGATTCCAGGGACCTTACTGTCCCAGCGCAACCTCCTCACCATCTGTTTTTCACTGTCTTCTACAAATTTTGGCCTCCAATCTTCATATAAGCTGGGATTCTGTTGGCTGTTCACTCTGTTCCTCAGATCAGCTAGGTTTTCCAGCTGGGCACAGGGAGAGAACTGGGCTCCATTCCCACCTACCTCGCCATCATCTTTTCCCATTGTGTGAATAATTTTGAATAATATATATGTATAATACAAATTGCATATTGATTGTATTCCAATAGTATAGCAATGCTTAACACCTTCAGTATACTGTACCAACTAAATAAATACTGTCTCCAAATTATCCCCCCCAAAAAATCAAACAAGTTTTGAATGCTTCTTGCTTTTGGTTCTAGTCCCCATTTACTCTCTCCAAGGCTCAAGCAATTATTTTAATCTAGATTTTTTTTAAGTCTGTTCTGAAAATGGTCCTCAGCCAAGTGTTTTTGCAGGGACTAGGATTCCAATTAAACAAAGTATGCCTAAGCAGCTACATAAAAACCAATTGGAAATCAGTTTGGTATAAATCGTTACTGTCCAATGGAAACACAATGTAAGCTTTATATACAATTTTAAATTCCCTAATAGTCACATTAAAAAGTAAAAAGAAACAGGTGGAATTAATGTTAATAATATGTTTAACTTAATTTGGTATATCCTAAATATTATTATTTCAAAATGTAATCAATGAAAAGCATACTAGGTATTTTACATTTTTTCTACTAAGTTTGAAATACAGTATATATCTTTACTCATAAAATACATCACAATTTAGTCAAGCCACATTTCATATCCTCAGTAAACCCATGTTGGCCAGTTGTTAATGATGACCATATTAGACATTACAAATCAAAATAGTTAGAAAAGAGTATTTTAAAAAGGAAATTAATGAATTTGGCCTAGATAACTGGAAGAATGTAATAGCGATCAATTGAAATAGAGAAGTCTCCTTTAAGAAAGGATTGTGGTGTATTGGTGTTAGGAGATCAGTTAAATTTGAGATGACTATTAGCATGCAAATGGATATCTTGGAAGGCTATTGTGGTCTTTGAGGTTTGGAGGGAGGCTTAGGCTCCAAATATAAAATAGGGTGTCAAAGCATGTAGATGTTATTTTAAGTCTTGAGTCTGGAAACATCCATTTTGGGAGTAAGTGTAGAGAAAGACTTGTTAAGAGGGAACCGAGAGACAATCCAAAATTCAGAAAATAGAGAGGAGTCAGCTAAGAAGACTGAGGAGGAACAGACTGGTGATATACAGGGAAAAACAGTGGTAAAACAGAAGTGAGAATGTCATAAGTAGTGTTTTGGGGGGAATGGTATATTATATTTTGGTATAATAGCTTTGTTTCTTTGTTGCTTTACAGGTTGTCCTGAGGGTTAAATGAGAAACTCTACACAAAAGCCCCAAGCCGATTGCCTGCTGTGCAAGTAAAGATTAGGAAAATAACTTCTAGTTTTTCTTTTTCTTTTTCTAGTTTTTTTTTGTTCTTGTTCCTCATATAAATGTAACTAGTAATATTAATGCTAAATTCTACTACCATTACTGCTAGTAAATTCACTCTGACTCATTGCATTATTCAACCTGGAAGGAGGTTTATAATCACCTTGAAGCAGAAGTGATCCCTGGGCATGTAGAAGTTAAGTCTTGCATTTTAGAAGTCTAATTTTCTAAGGTAATTTGTACTTAATATAATGGGAAAAGGAAATGTATGTGGGGGAATTCAAACTTGTAGACAAGAAATACATTTGCCTTACTGGGGCTATTTTGCTACCATTTGAATCAGTAGAATCATGGCTACCACCTGGACCTCAGACAGGGTCGAGACCATTAAACTTCAAATATAGGCAAAGGGCCAATGTAAGTTAGTCCCAACTAATAGGAAAGCGGTTTTAAAAATACCTTGGTATTTACACTGATACATCAAGTAATAGGTTGTTTAGCTTTTGTGTCTTCAAGAAAATTATGCTGGCTTTCTTACATATATACAGAAAGGATACAATAAGTTTATGTTTTACATATTTTAATTGTTTTACTATTTTGTTCGTTTTTTATTGTGACTGATTATTGCTTGTGAGCAAGAAACATACAGATTTAGGCATATTTACTTTTTGCCTTACCACCTTGTATCTTGACCCTTCTTATTTTAAAGTCCATTCAGCATATATGTGATACCTATTATTTTCTGAAGCAGTTTGAAATAGAGCAACATACTATGTAATCCCTCTGTTCAGTGCTTTAACTAATAAAATAGAAAAAAAATTCTTGGATTGTGTCTCATCAACCTTCAACTCTTTTTTTCAAGGCTGTATTTGACACAGAACTGAGCTCTAAAACTATCATTTCAGAAAGTTTTTCCATCTTTTTCATCCAGCTATACCATGGGATCTTTCTGAAGTACTATTATTTAGAACAGTTTCTTTTATGACTAAAATGCTAGTTTTAGGTTAAAACATCAAGATTTCCTGAAATAACTTACTTTTGTCAATTAGGTAAGTAGACTGTAAGTAAGAATTAGACCTGTCATACTTAAATGATATTCAGTAGCATTAGAATTGTGGTTGTGATTTGATGATTGCATTTCCATGTCTGTTGCTTTGCAGTTTCAAAAAGCATTTTCTACATTTTTTTTCAATAAAACCTAATGAAAATTCTGAGTTGTAGAATTATGGAGAATTTATTTTTTAAAATTTATTGTTGTTCCAGTACGGTTGCCTCCAGCTTCTCCCCACCACCACTCACCCACCTCCCACCCCCAATACTACCCCACTTTGGCTTTGTCCATGGTTCCTTTATAAATGTTCCTTGATGACCCTTCACTTTCTTCCTTCCTTTATCCCCTCACCCCTCCCCTCTGGTTACTGTCAGTTTGTTCTTAATTTCAATGTCTCTGGTTATATTTTGCTTCTTTGTTTGTTTTGTCGATTAGGTTCCACTTATAAGTGAGATCATTTGGTATTTGCCTTTCACCGCCTGATTTATTTCACTTAGCATAATGTTTTCCAGTTCCATCTACGCTGTCACAAAGGGTAGAATTATCGAGAATTTCTTTGTTGTAGGTTTGTTATGTTAAATAAGAAAATTCACAGTAAAGTCTGCTCTAAATTACCTGCCAGGTCAGTAATCATTCAACAAGTTTTTCCTTTTTAATATTGCCTCTACTCTTACAATGACCGCTGTCAGCCCTAACAACACTAGCACTAACTGTATTGGTGATAAGAGGAGCATGTTTAGTTATAACTCATAGGGTGTCGTGGAGGGTGGTTTATTTTTCATGTACATATTGGAATATATTCTGTTGGTTATTATTCAGTTTCCTTATTTTCTTTTTTTAAGTATTTTTTACTGATTATCCTATTACAATTTTCCCAATTTTCCCCCTTTATCTCCTCTCCACCCTGCACCTCCAACCCTCCAGCATCACCCCCTTAGTTTATATCCATGGGTTGTACATATAAGTTCTTTGAGTCCTCTGTTTCCTATACCATTTTTATCTTTACCCATCTATTTTATGCCTACTAATTATGCTTCTTCTTCCCTGTACCTTTCCCCCCTATCCCTCTCTTCCCCATCCCACTGAACTCCCTCCGTGTGATGTCCATTTCTATGATTCTGTTCCCGTTCTGGTTGTTCGCTTAGTCTTTGTTTTCATTGTTTGTCTTTTCTTTCAGGTTAATTTGTTCATAGTTGTGCATTTGTTGTCATTTTATTGTTCATATTTTTTATCTTCTTTTTCTTAGATAAGTCCCTTTAATGTTTCATATAATAATGGGTTGGTGATGATGAACTCCTTTAATTTGACCTTATCTGGGAAGCACTTTATCTGCCCTTCCATTCTAAATGAAAGCCTTTCATGATAAATTACTCTTGGATGTAGGTCCATGCCTTTCAAGACTTTGAATACTTCTTTCCAGCCCCTTCTTGCCTGTAAGGTTTCTTTTGAGAAATCGGCTGATAGCCTTATGAGAACTTTGTAGGTAACTGTCTCCTTTTCTCTTGCTGCTTTTAGGATTCTCTCTTTATATTTAGTCTTGGGTAACTTAATGATGGTGTACCTTGGTCACTTCCCCTTTGGGTCCAACTTCTTTGGTACTCTCTGGGCTTCCTGGACTTCCTGGGAGTCTGTTTCCTCCACTGGATTGGGGAAGTTTTCCTTCATTATTCGTTTAAATAAGTTTTGAAATTCTTGCTGTTGTTCTTCTACTTCTGCCACCCCTATAATTCTGATATTGGAACATTTCAGGTTGTCCCAGAGAATCCTCAGCCTCTCTTCATTCTTTTGGATTCTTGTTTCTTCATTCTGATCCAGTTGGATATTTATTCCTTTTGATCCAAATTGTTGTGTTGAATCCTGGTTTCCTTCTTGTCACTGTTGGTTCCCTAAATATTTTGCTTTATTTCATTTTGGGTATTTTTCATTTGTTCTTTCATCTTTTGACCAAGCTCAATCAGTTTTGTGAGCATTTTGATTACCAGGGCTTTAAATTCTCCATTAGACAGGTTGGCAATCTCCTCATCGCTTAGTTCTGAGGTTTTGCTATGTTCTTTCATTTGGGCCATATTTCTTTGTTTTGGCATGCCTGATAAGTTGTAAGGGGCAGGGCCTTATGTATTCACCAGGGCGGGGCAACCCTCTTTGTTGTGTTCCCTCTGGGGGAGGGGCCAGAGAGGGAACAATGCAGCTCATTCGCTGATCTCTAGAGCACTTTGCAACAGACTCTCCTGTCAGACTGGAAGTATCTCCCACTTTGGCAACCCCAGCCTTAGCCCACAATCAGCTCTGAGTCTGTTTTCCCCTTAAGTCAGTCTCTCTCATGTAGCTCTCCCCAGCTGGGCAGTCAGCCCCACCCCTCAACCACCTTGCCGTGGTTTTTCCGAGTTGGCTCGTGATGTCCGCCTTATAGGTCTGGTTATTCTGGATGATTTTTTCTTTAATTCCTTTGTTATCAGAGTTCCATGCAGTTTGATTTTCTGGTGGTTTTGGTTGTTTATTGATTTTATATTGGTTGTTATCTTCCTTTTGGTTGTGCAAGGAAGTGAAGGGTTTCTACCTATGCCTCCATCTTGGCCAGAACTCCAGTGTCCTTATTTTCTATAACATTATGTACAGCTGTGAAGTAGACACCATTCTTTCTACATTGTGAGTATTAAAGCCATGGCAAACATATCTGTGGGGGTGGGGGAAGAGTTAATAGTTGCAATACTTTCTTGACTTTGTCCACCCAAGATTTAAAATTACAATGAAAGATCTGTATCAATTTCTATAACTTTGATCTCAGCATCAGTGTAACACAGAAATAATGAGTACTGATATCCTTGGCTGGTTCCTGATTTAAGGAGTTAAGCATTGAATATTTCAAAATTAAAACTGATGTTGGCTGTAGGTTTCTTGTAGTCTCCCTTCAATGGATTAAGGATATAAATCTGTTCTCTATGGTTTGTTGAGATTATTTTTGAGACACAGATATTACATTTTATCAAATACCTCTCTAGATCTGTTGAAATGACCATGAATTTTCCAAATCCATTAGTTAATATGAAAAATTGATAGGCTTAACCTGAGTTCCTCCTCCTCACTGGAACCATATTCTCTTTGTGAACAGTTGGCTTGGAGAGTGGATGGACCATCCTCAGTTTTTTTACTCTCTTTCATGGATTGCTATTATTTATTGCTCAAAGTACAAAGTCAGTCAGTGTTTCTTCTCATATGTTTTATTCATATTTCAAGTTATTTTAGGCAGGTCTAATCTGGAAGCAGAAATCTTCAATTATCAAATGTTAGGAGCCTCGCAATCTAGCAACCTCTAGAAGCTAAAGCATCTTTAGCGTTTCACAGCAAATAATTTATTTAAATAAAATATATTCCTGTATTTTTCCATGAAAACCATGCAACATTTATTATTCATCTCTCTTTCTGGGTCCCCAACTTTGTTTTCATCTTCGAAAGTATTTTATTGTATTTTCTCATTACCGTATAATCCCCTAAGTATATTACTGTATTTTTATTTATTTTTTAGCATTTTTATCGTTCAATTACAGATGTCCCCATTTACCCCCATTATGCTACCCTTCTCTACCAACCACCATGCCCCACAATCAAGCCTACATACATTGGTCCTTTATACAAGTTCCATGACTTCACTGTTCCCCTTCATTACCCCTTTATGCCCTTACCTGTCCCCTCTGGTCACTGTCAGTTTGTTCTTTATTTCCACGTCTCTGTTTCTATTTTAGATGTTTGTTTGTTCTGTTGATTAGGTTCCACTTATAGATGAGATCATATGGTATTTGTTTTTCACTGTCTGACATATCTTACTTAGCACAATTCCCTCCACTTACATCCATGCTGTTGTGAAGGTAGGAGTTCTTTCATACTTTCTGCAGTGTAGCATTTCATTGTGTAAATGTACCACCGTTTTTTGATCAGTTCATTTACTGATGGGCACTTGGGCTATTTCCAGTGCTTGGCTATTGTAAATAATGCTGCTATGAACATGGGGGTGCATAGGTTCTTTGGGATTGTTGTTTCAGGATTCTAAGGGTATAATTACAGCAGTGGAATTGCTAGGTAAAAAGGCAATTCTATTTTTAGTTTTTTTTAAGTATATTTTATTGACTATGGTATTACAGTCTTTCCATTTTTTTCTCCCCTTTATTCTCCACTGCCCTGCATCCCCCCATTCACCAGTGTTCGGACACCTTAGTTCGTGTCCATGGGTCATGCATATAAGTCCTTTGGCTTCTCCATTTCTTATACTATTCTTAACCTCCCCCTATTTTGTACCTACAATTTATGCTTCTTATTCCCTGTACCATTTCCCCCATTCTTCCCCTCCCTCACCCCACTGATAACCCTCCATGTGATCTCCATTTCTGTGAATCTCTTCTTGTTCTAGTTGTTTGCTTATTTTGTTTTTGTTTTTGTATCTGACTTAGGTTCAGTTGCTGGTAGTCATCAGTTTGTTGACATTTTCCTGTTCATATTTTTTATCATCCCTTCCTTAGATAAGTCCCTATAACATTTCATAGAATAAGGGCTTGGTGATGATGA
The DNA here is from genome assembly GCA_004026765.1 of Micronycteris hirsuta. Taxonomy (NCBI): domain Eukaryota; kingdom Metazoa; phylum Chordata; class Mammalia; order Chiroptera; family Phyllostomidae; genus Micronycteris; species Micronycteris hirsuta. The sequence continues at coordinate 18,127 of PVJI01010587.1, forward strand.
ACTCCTTCAATTTGTCCTTATCTGGGAAGCACTTCATCTGCCCTTCACTCTAAATGATTGTTTTGCTGGATAGAGTAATCTTGGATGTAGATCCTTGCCTTTCATGACTTTGAATACTTCTTTCCAGCCCCTTCTTGCCTGTAAGGTCTCTTTTGAGAAATCTGCTGACAGTCTTATGGGAACTCCTTTGAAGGTAACTGTCCCCTTTTCTCTTGCTGCTTCTAAGATTTTCTCCTTATTTTTAATCTTAGGTAATGTAATTATGATGTGCCTTGGTATGTTTCTCTTTGGGTCCAACTTCTTTTGGACTCTCTGAGCTTCCTGGACTTCCTGGAAGTCTATTTCCTTTTCCCTATTGAGGAAGTTCTCTATCATTATTTGCTCAACTAAGTTTTCAATTTTGTGATCTTCCTCATCTCCTTCTGGAACCCCTATGATTCAGATATTGGAAGATTTAAAGTCCCATAGGTTCCTAAGCCTTTCCTCATTTTTCTGAATTCTTTCTTCATTTTGTTCTGGTTATGTTTATTTCTTCCACCTGTGCAAAATCATGATTTGAGTCCTGGTTTCTTTCCTTTCACTGTTGTTTCCCTGTATATTTTTCTGTATTTCACTTTGCATAGCCTTCACTTTTTCCTCTATTTTCTGACCATACTCAGTCATTTCTGTGAACATCCTGATTACCAATGTTTTCAACTCTTCATTTGATAGGTTGGCTATCTTTTCATTGCTTAGATCTATTTTTGGAGTTTTGATCTGTTCTTTGATTTAGGCCATATTTCTTTGTATCAGCACAGCTTTTACATTGTAAGGTGCAGAGCCTTTAGTATTTGCCATGGCAGAGTAACCCATGCCCATGCATTCTGCTGCTGTATGTGGGGGTGGGTTCAGAGAGGGAACAATACTGCTTACTCAGCTTTCAGCTGCCTATCAGTCACTTCCTTTGCTACCCACAAGCAAATAGGACCCTTCTGGTGCTGATCCCTTTGTGAGTGGGTTTACGTACATTTTAGGACGTTGTTTGTCTCTACAATGAACTCTCCTATGAGGCTGGGAGTTTCTATCACTGCCTTAACCCCCACAAGTTTTTACAGCTAGAGGTTTCGAGTCTTCAGTTTCCCATGCTGGGACCCTGGGTTGAGCAGTCTGTCCACTCCCCAGCTGCCCCCCCACACACCCGTTTATCTGCAGGCAAATGTGAGACCACTTGGTCCATCAGCTGCTGCCTCACCTTCTCAGTCCTCTGGCTTCCACTTTGTTGCACATCCTCTCCACCCTGGATGCCTCTCTCTGCTCCTCCTGTCAGTCTGAATGATTGTTTCTTCTTTAAATCCTTGGTTGTTGGCCTTTCATACAGTTCAATTTTCTGTCAGTTCTGGTTACTTTTTTTTTATTTTAAATTTGTTGTTCTTCTTTTGGTTGTACAAGGAGACAAAGTGCATCTACTTGCACTTCCACCTAGGCCAGAAGTCCAATTTTTACTTTTTTGAGGAAATTCCATACTGTTTTCCACAGTGGCTGCACAACTCTGCATTCCCACCATCATTGTACTATGTTACCTTTTCTCCACAAACTCACCAACACTAGTTTGTTGATTTGTTTATGATAACCTTTATGACTGGTGTGAAGTACTATCTCATTGTGGTTTTAATGTGCATTTCTCTGATAGCTAGTGATGCTGAGCATCCTTTCTTATGTTTATGAGCATTCTGTATGTCCTCCTTGGATAAGCACCTGTTCAGGTTCATCGGCCATTTCTTAATTGGGTTTTTTGTCTTCCTAGAGTGGAGTCCTATGAGCTCTTTATATATTTTGGAGATCAAACCCTTGTCCGAAGTATCATTGACAAATATGTTTTCCCACACTGCTGGTTCTCTTTTTATTTGAATACTGTTTTTTTAGCCCCACAGAAGCTCTTTATTTTGATAAGGTCCCATTTGTTTATTCTTTCCTTTATGTCCCTTGCTCTAGGGGACATATCATTGAAGATGATGCTGTGAGGGATGTATGAGATTTTCCTACCGATGTTTTCCTCTAGAACGTTTATGGTGTCATGAGTAACAATTAAGTCTTTTATCCAACTAGAATTTATCTTTGTGTATGGTGTAAGTTGGTGCTCAAGTTTCATTTTTCTGCATGTAGCCATCCAGATTTCCCAACACCATTTTTTGAAGAGGCGATTGTTATTCCATTTTATGCTTCTGCCCCATTTGTCGAAGATTGATTACCCGTAGAGACTTGGGTTTGTTTCTGGGATCTCTATTCTGTTCCATTGGTCTATTTGTCTGTTTGTATGTCACTACCAAGTTGTTTTGATAACAGAAACCTTGTAATAGAGTTTGATATCAGGGATTGTGATCCCTCCTGCTTTGCTCTTCTTTCTCAAAATTACAGCTGATATTTGGGGTTATTTACAGTTCCATATAAATTTTTGAAGTGTTTGTTCTATATCTGTGAAATATGCCATTGGTACTTTGATAGGGATTGCATTGAATATATAAATTGCTTTGGGTAGTATGGACATTTTGATGATGTTGATTCTTCCAATCCATGAGCACGGTATATGTTTCCATTTGTTTGTGTCTTCCATGATTTCTTTTTTCAGTGTTGTTTAGTTTTCTGAGTACAGGTCTTTTACATCATTGGTTAGGTTTATTCCCAGGTATTTTTGCTGTTGTTGTTGTTGTTATATCAAATGGGATTTTTTTCCTGAGTTCTGCTTCCGCTGTTTCACTGTTGGTATACAAAAATGCCTTTGATTTCTGGATATTGACTTTGTATCCCTCTGCTTTGCCAAATTAAATTATTAGGTCGACTAGTTTTTTGGCGGAGTCTATAGGATTTTCTAAGTACACTATCATATCATCTGCAAAAAATGACATTTTTGTTTCTTCCTTTCCAATTTGGATGCCTTTTATTTCCTCTTCTTGTCTGATTGCTGTGACTAAAATTTCCAGCACCATGTTGAATAGAAGAGGTGATACTGGACAACCTTGTCTTCTTCCTGATCTCAGTGGGAAAGTTTTTAATTTTTGCCCATTGAGTATAATGTTGGCTGTAGGTTTCTCATATATGACCTCTATTATGTTGAGGAATGCTCCCTCTATTCCCACTTCGCTAAGTTTTTTTTTATCATAAATGGATGCTGTACCTTATCGAATGCTTTTTCTGCATCTATTGATATGATCATGTGATTTTTGTCTTTGCTTTTGTTTATGTGATATATTGTTTATTGTTTTGTGAATATTGTACCATCCTTGCATCCCTGGGATGAATCCCACTTGGTCATGGTATACGATCTTTTTGATGTAATGCTGGATGATGTTTGCCAATATTTTGTTGAGGATTTTAGCATCAATGTTCATCAGCGATATTGGCCTGAAGTTTTCTTTCTTTGTTGTGTCTTTATCTGATTATGGGATTAGGATGACGCTGGCTTCATAAAAAGAGTTTGGGAGTCTTCCATCATTTTGGAGTTTTTGGAATAGTCTGTGAAGGTAGGTGTTAGTTCTTCCTTGAATGCTTTGTAGAATTCTCCTGTGAAACCATCTGGTCCAGGGCTTTTGTGTCTCAGGAGTTTTTTGAATACTGCTTCAATTTCATCTGCTGTTATTGGTTGGTTCAGGTTTTCTGCTTCTTTTTTATTAAGTTTTGGAAGATTATATTTTTCTAAAAATTTTTCCATTTCACCTAGGTTTTCATATTTCTTGGCATACAGTTTTTCATAGTAATGTCTTACAATCCTTTGTATTTCTGTGGTGTCAGTTGTAATAACTCCTCTTTGATTTCTGATTGACTTTATTTGGGTCTTTTCTCTTTTTTTTTCCTGATGAGTCTACTTAAAGGCTTGTTAATTTTGTTTATCTTCTCAAACAACCATCTCCTGGATTCATTGATCCTTAGAATTGTGATTTTAGTCCCTATGTCATTTAATTCTGCTCTGATATTGGTTATTTCCTTCCTTCTACTTGCTCTGGGTTGTCTTTGTTGTTGTACCTCAAGTTCTTGTAGGGGTAGGGTTAGGTTGTTTGTATGAACTGTTTATTTATTTATTTATTTATTTAGGTAGGCCTCTATCTCTATGAACTTCCCTCTCAGGACTGCCTTCGCTGTGTCCCATAAGTTTTGCGTTGCTGTCAGTTCATTTTCATTTGTTTCCAGGAAATTTTTTATTTCTTCCCTAATCTTGTCCTTGACCCACTCGTTGTTTAATAGCATGCTATTCAATCTCCATGATTTTGGGTGTTTTGGGTTTTTTTTCCTTTGGGTTGGTTTCTAATTTCAATCCCTTGTGGTCAGAGAAAATACTTGATTTGATTTGTTTTCTTGAATCTGATGAGGCTTGTTTTGTGTCCTATATCATATGGTCTATCTTTGAAAATTTTTCCATGTGCATTTGAAAAGAATGTGTATTCAGCTTCTTTGGGGTGAAAGGATCTCTCTATATATCAGTTAAGTCCATTTCTTCTAGCGTATTGTTCAATGCCGCAATATCTTTGTTGATATTTTTTATGGAAGTTATGTCCATTTTTCACAGTGGGGTATTGAAGTCTTCTACTATAATTGTGTTGCTACAATGTCTCTTTTGAAGTCCTCCAAGATTTTCTTTATGTATTCGGGTGCTCCTATGTTGGGTGCATATATATTTACAATGTTTATGTCTTCTTGGTGGATTCTTCCCTTGAGTATTATAAAGTGTCCTTCTGGATCTCTCTTTATGGCCCTTTTTTTGAAGTCTATTTTATCTGATATGAGTATTGCTACCCCAGCTCTTTTTTCTTGTCCGTTTGCTTGGCAAACTTGTTTTCAGCCCCTCACTTTCAGTCTGTAAAAAGTCTTTTCTCCTGAGGTGGATCTCTTGTAGGCAGCATATGTGTGACTCTTGCTTTCTTATCCATTCAGCTATTCTATGTCTTTTGATTGTAGCATTTAATCCATTTACATTTAGGTTATTATTGATAGCTACTTATTCACTGCCATTTTGGGGGCACCTGTGTTCCCCTCTCTCTCTCTCTCTTTTTCTCCTTTCCTTAAAGCAGTCCCTTTAGCATCTCTTGCAGAGTTGGTTTTGTGGAGGTGTATTCTTTTAGACTTCTTTTGTCTGGGAAGCTTCTTATTTGGCCATCAATCTTAATTGAGAGCCTTGCTGGGTACAGTAGCCTTGGTTGCAGGCCTTTGCTTCTCATTACTGGGAATAGTTCTTGCCATTCTCTTCTGGCTTGGAATATTTCCGTTGAGAAGTCAGCTGCTAACCTTATCGGTGCTCCCTTGTATGTTACTTCCTGTCTCTGTCTCGCTGCCTTTACGATTCTCTCTTTGCCTTGGAATTTTGCCATTTTAATTATGATGTATCTTGAAGTGGGCCGGATTTGGTTCCTTTTGATTGGGACTCTCTGTATTTCTTGGACTTCTGTGACTTTTTCTCTCATCAGATTAGGGAAGTTTTCCATCATTACTTTTTCAAACACGCTTTCTACCCCTTGCCCTTCTTCTTCTCCTTCTGTTATCCCTATTATACGGAAATTATTACATTTCATGTTGTCCTGAATTTCCCTTAATACCTCTTCATTCTTTCTGAGTCTCTTTTCCTGATACTGTTCTTTTTGGGTGTTTTTTTCTACCTTGTCTTCCAACTCGCTGATCCAATCCTCTGCTTCATCGAGCCTGCTTTTAATTCCTTCTATTGTGTTCTTCAGTTCAGATATTGTATTCTCCATTTCCTCTTGGCCCTTTTGGATAGTTTCTGTTTCCTTTTTCATGTTGACATTTTTTGCAGTGAGTTCATTGTTGTTTTACTGTAGTTTCTGGTAATTTTCTGTGAGCTCATTGAGCTTCTCGAGCTTCTTGAGCTTCCTGATAACCAATGCTTTGAACTCAATCTCTGATATTTGGCTTGCCTCTGTTCAATTTATTATTGTTTCTGGAGCTTCCTCCTTTCCTTTCATTTGATGATTGCTTCTTCGTCTTCCCATTGTTTGTGAGACTCTTCTTGCTAGTGTCTGTTTCTTAAATTGATCTGTCAAGTTCTCTGGAATAGCAAAGTTAATTTTTTGTCGCTGTCTCTGTTGTTTCGGCTGACCTTTGTCTGGGTCTAAGTCCATTCTCTTCACAACTCCAGGTTTTAATGTCTCACCATCTGATCGCTCAATTTCCTCTGAAATCTTGGTCACTATTCTATTGAATGCTGGAATATTGTTGGGTGTTCACTCTATTCCTCAGAAAATCCGTAGGTGTTTCACCAGTAGGCAGGAGGAAGTGGACTCTTCTCCCCCCTATCTCACCGGCATTTTTTTCTTTTTTTATTTTAACACTGCTTTCTTTAGCCCTGTAGAAGCTCTTTATTTTGATGAGGTCCTATTTGGTTATTCTTTCTTTTATGCCTTTTGCTCTAGGGGACAAATCATTGAAGATATTGCTGCATGGAATGTCTGAGATTTTCCTACTGATATATTCCTGTAGGACTTTTATGATGTCACAACTTACATTTAAGTCTTTTATCCACCTTGAATTTATTTTTGTGTATGGTGTAAGTTGGTGCACAAGTTTCATTTTTTTTTTGCATATAGCCATCCAGATTTCCCAACACTATTTGTGGAAGAGGCTATTTTTATTCTATTTCATGATTCTGCCCCCTTTGTCGAAGATTAATTGCCTGTAGAGACTTGGGTTTATTTCTGGGCTCGCTATTCTGTTCCTTTGGTCTATGTGTCTGTTTTTATGCCAGTACCAGGCTATTTTGAGTTTAGTGGCCTTGTAATACAGTTTGATATCAGGAATTGTGATTCCTCCTACTTTGCTCTTCCTTCTCAAAATTACAGCTGATATTCGGGGTCCTTTATGGTTCCATATAAATTTTTGAAGTGTTTGTTCTATATCTGTGAAATATGCCATTGGTACTTTGATAAGGATTGCATTGAATCTATAAATTGCTTTGGGGAGTATGGATATTTTGATGATGTTGATTCTTCCGATCCATGAGCATGGTATACGTTTCCATTTGTTTGTGTCTTCCATGATTTCTTCCTTCAGTGTTGTGTAGTTTCCTGTGTATAGATCTTTTGCCTCCTTGATTAGGTTTATTCCTAGGTATTTTATTTTTCTTGTTGCTATATCAAATGGGATATTTTTCCTGATTTCTGCTTCTGATATTTCACTGTTGATACACAAAAATGCCTTTGATTTCTGAATATTCACTTTGTATCCCGCTGCTTTGCCAAATTCAGTGATTAGGCTGAGTAGTTTTTTGGCGGAGTCCATAGGATTTTCTAAGTACACTATCATGTCTTCTGCAAGCAATGACAGTTTTGTTTCCTCCTTTCCAATTTGGATGCCTTCTATTTCCTTTTCTTGTCTGATTGCTGTGACTAAAAATTCCAGTACTATGTTGAATAGACGTGATGATAGTAGACAACCTAGTCGTGTTCCTGATTTTAGTGGGAAAGATTTTAGTTTTTGCCCACTAAGTATAATGTTGGCTGTACGTCTCTCATAGATGGCCTTCATTATGTTGAGGAATGCTCCCTCTATTCCCACTTTGATCAGTGTTTTTATCATAAACGAGTGCTGTACCTTATCAAATACTTTTTCTGCATCTATTGATAAGATCATGTGATTTTTGTCTTTGCTTTTGTTTATGTGATGTATTACGTTTATTGCTTTGCAAATATTGTACCATCCTTGCATCCCTGGGATGAATCCCACTTGGTCATGGTATATGATTTTTTTAATGTATTCCTGGATGTGGTTTGCCAATATTTTGTTGAAGATTTTAGAATCTATGTTCATCAGTGATATTGACCTGAAATTTTCTTTCTTTGTTGTATCTTTATCTGGTTTTGGAATTGGGATGATGCTGGTTTCATAAAAAGAGTTTGGGAGTCTTCCATCATTTTGGAGTTTTTGGAATAGTCTGTGAAGGATAGGTGTTAGTTTTTCCTTGAATGCTTTGTAGAATTCTCCTGTGAAACCATCTGGTCCAGGGCTTTTGTGTCTCAGGAGTTTTTTGAATACTGCTTTAATTTCATCTGCTGTTATTGGTCAGCTCAGGCTTTCTGATTCCTCTTTATTGAGTTTTTGAAGATTATATTTTACTATAAATTTGTCCATTTCACCTTGGTTTTCATATTTCTTGTCATAGAGTTCTTCATAGTAGTGTCTTACAATCCTTTGTATTTCTGTGGCGTCAGTTGTAATATCTCCTCTTTGATTTCTGATTGAGTTTATTTGGGTCTTCTCTCTTTTTTTTTCTTGATGAACCTAACTAAATGCTTGTCAATTTTGTTTATCTTTTCAAAGAACAAGCTCCTGGATTTATTGTTCCTTTGCATTGTTCTTTCAGACAATATGTCATTTAATTTTGCTCTTATCTTGGTTATTTCCTTCTACTTGCTCTGGGCTATCTTTGTTGTTATTCCTCGAGTTCTTGTAGGCATAGGGCTAGGTTGTTTGTTTGAAATGTTTCTATTTTTTAAGTAGGCCTGAATCACTGTAAACTTCCCTCTCAGGACTACCTTTGCTTTGTCCCACTAGTTTTGGGTTGTTGTAAGTTCATTTTCATTTCTTTCAAGGAACTTTTTGATTCCTTCCCTAATCTTGTCCTTGACCCATTCATTATTTAATAGCATGCTATTCAATCTCCATGATTTTGAGTGTTCTGGGTTTTTTTCCCTTGGTTTATTTTCTCGTTTCAGTCCCTTGTAGTCAGAAAATATACTTGATATGATTTCAAATTTCTTGAATTTTTGAGCCTTGTTTTGTGTTCTATCATATGGTCTATCTTTGTAAATTTTCCATGTGCATTCGAAAAGAATGTGTATTCAGCTTCTTTGGGATGAAAGGGGTCTATATATCAGTTAAGTCCATTTCATCTAGGGTATTGTTCAATGCCACAATATCTTTGTTGATATTTTGTGTGGAAGATCTGTCTATTTTTCACAGTGGGGTATTGAATTCTCCTACTATGATTATGTTGCTATCAATGTCTTTTTTGAAGTCCTCCAAGATTTTCTTTATGTATTCGAGCGCTCCTATGTTGGGTGCATATATATTTACAATGTGTATGTCTTTTGGGGGGATTCTTCCCTTAAGTATTATGAAGTGTCCTTCTGGATCTCTCTTTATGGCCCTTTTTTTTGAAGTCTATTTTGTCTGATATGAGTATTGTTACCCCCGCTCTTTTTTCCTGTCTGTTTGCTTTGATAACTTGTTTCCAGCCCTTCATTTTCAGTCTGTGTAAGTCTTTTGTCCTGAGGTGGGACTTTGTAGGTAGCATACGAGTGGGTTGTACTTTCTTATCCATTCAGCTAGTCTATGTCTTTTGATTGGATCATTTAATTCATTTACATTTAAGGTTATTATTGATAGGTACTTATTCATTGTCATTTTTCTGTGCCTCTGTTCCTCTCTCTCTCTTTTCCTTCCTTTCCTTAAAGCAGTCCCTTTAGCATCTCTTGCAGAGTTCATTGGTGGGAGTGTATTCTTTTAGACTTGTGTATTCTTGTGTATTTAGTGTATTCTTTTTTACACTTATTCTTGTGTATTTAGTGTATTCTTTTTGTCTTGGAAGCTCCTTATTTGACCATCTATCTTGATTGAGAACCTTGCTGGGTAAAGTAGCCTTGGTTCCAGGTCTCTGGTTCCCATTACTTGGAATATTTCTTACCATTCTCTTTCAGCTTGGAGTGTTTCCATTGAGAAGTCATCTGCTAGCCTTATTGGGGCTCCCTTGTCTATTCCTTCCTGTTTCTGCCTTGCTGCCTTTAAGATTCTCTCTTTGTCGTGGAATTTTGCCATTTTAATGATGATATGTCTTAGTGGGCCTGTTTGGGTTCCTTTTGATTGGAACTCTCTGCATTTCCTGGATTTATGTGACTTTTTCTCTCATCATATTAGGGATGTTTTCCATCATTACTTTTTCAAACAGGTTTTCTATCCTTTGCTCTTCTTCTCCTTCTGGTATCCCTATTATACAAATATTATTATGTTTCATGTTGTCCTGCATTTTTGTTACTACTTCTCATTCTTTCTGAGTCTTTTTTCCTGTTCTTACTCATTTTGGGTTTTTTTTTTTCTACCTTGTCTCCAGCTCACTGATCCAATCTTCTGCTTCATTGAGCCTGCTTTTTTTTCCCTTCTATTGTGTTCTTCAGTTCAGATATTGCCTTCTTCATTTCCTCTTGGCACTTGTGGATAATTTCTATTTCCTTTTTATGTTCATATAGTTTGCAGTGAGTTCATTGTAGTTTCCCTGTAGTTTCTGGTAATTGTTGCGAGCTCATCAAGCTTCTTGTGCTTCTTGATAACCAATGCTTTGAACTCAATATCTGATAGTTAGCTTGCTTATGTTTCATTTACCATTCTTTCTGTGGTTCCTCCTTTCTTTTCATTTGGGGATTGTTTCTTTGTCTTTCCATTGTTTGTGAGGCTCTTCTTGCTAGCCTCTGTTTCTTAAATTGATCTGTTCTAACTCTCTGGTTTTATGGTATGAGCTTCTATGGTAAAATACCTGCGAGATTCTGTTGTGTAGTCTCCTTAATCTCCTTAGCTTACTTGTCATGGACTGTTATTAATGTTGGGTCTCTGTATGTCTTTGGGTTTTGGTTGTTATTGAGTCTTTCTTTGGTGGGTCCTTTCCTCCAGCTAGTTTACTGAGGGTCACTCCGTCCACCACACGCTGTATTCTGTTGTGCGGGTGTGGACAGGTTGTGTTGAAGCTGATTCTTCTGTGTGAACAAGGTTTTGAGGTTTCTCCCTCACTCTTATTCAGTTGTTTGTTGTGGGTAATTTCTCCAACAATTGATGTATTATCTGTTCGGTCCTGGATTGAGTTTAGTGTGAGTTCCACTTCCTCCTTCACCTTCTTCCATTGTTTTTGTTGGTGGTTCCTTTGTTGGTGGATTTCCTCTTCTAGCAGGTGTACTGGTATTCACTGCTCCCACCTTGCAAGTTCTCTGGAGTAGCGAATTTAATTTTGTGTCACTGTTTCTGTTTTTTGGGCTTACTGTTGTCTGAATCTAACTCTGGTCTCTTCACAGCTCTAGGTTTTACACTTGATCTTAACCAAAAGGCCGAGAAGCGATACAGCTCTATGTTTTAATGTCTCACCTGTGGGTAGAGAAGAGAGGGAAGGGGGAAAAAAGTGAAGGAAGGGAGAAAAAATAATATAAAGAAAGGAAGGTAGGATAGATGAATAAAAGAGGAAAGAAGGGAAGAAAGGAAGAATGAATTAAATAAATTTTTGTCTATTTTTTATAAATTTAGCCAAGAAAAATTTAAAAAAATAAGAAATAAGAAATAAAAAGAGGAAAAGACTAGGAATGCTAAAGGAAAGTAAGGAAGAAGTAACTAAAAAAATAAAGATGGATAGATAGGAAGAAGGGTGGAGAAAAAAAGGAGTGAATGGAAGGGAGAAAGAATAATATAAAGAAAGGAAGGAAGAATGAATAAAAATGAAGGGAAGAAAGGAAGAACAAATTAAAAGAAAAGAATTTTTTATTTTTTTATAAATTAAGAAAAGAAAAATAAAAAAAATAAAATAATAAAAAATAAGAAATAAAAAGAGGAGAAGGCTAGGAATACTAAAGGAAAGGAAAGAAGAAGGAATTAAAAAAATAAAGAAGGACAGATAAAGAAGGGTGGAGTTAAAAAAATAAATCTTCTGCTGGCTGGCTTTAAAAGTGTCTAGCCAGGCCTGTTCTTTTGGTCTTCCTGTCATAATCAGGCTGGGAAGATATTAGTTTTGCTTTTCTCCGTTCCTAAGGTGTGTTCTTCGCTGTTGTCCAGCCTCCAGCCCTGTTGCTAGGAATTTTCAGTGCCCCTTCTGGATGGTTTGGCCCCCACACTGAGTCAAGAGTTTGTGAGGACTGCGGTTCCCCTCAATGAAGCTCTTCTGCCTTTCTCCTACATAGCCAGTCGGCTCTGCAGGACTCCCTGCGCAGGGGCTGGGTGGCCAGCACTTTGTCCCTGGCCATCCGAGCTTTAGATCCAAGTACTTGTATTCACTGTCCCCTTTTGTCCCTGGATTTGGCACCTGTGAGTCACCGGCCCAGGTGCCCAGTTGTGCACCGTCCCTGGAATATTTGAAGTGGGCACAAGTGGGCCACAGATCACCAGGTGCACACAGTCCCTAATTCCCTTGATTGGCTGTGCAAGCCGCTACTGGTCCCAGGGCCGCTGGTTGTAGACTGCTCCCGGTTCTTCTGGAGTTCACAGGGATCAGCCATGGGTCACTGGGTTCGTTCAGTCTCCAGTTCTCCCTTGATGGGAGCTCCAGCCACCATAGGCCGAGGGCCACCGTTTGTGCACTCACCCCAGTGCTTCTGGAGATTGGGCAGGGAGGCTGCCTTGTGCCTCTGATCTCCAGGTCCACACCGACCCCGGGTCTGTTGGGTATAGGGCCTCTCCAAACAGCTGGGGGGGGCTATTTTTTCCTATTTTTCTTTTTGAAAAATTCTTCCTATTTATGGCCGCCAGTCCGAATAAGCCCCTGGTCTCTCACACATCCCAACCTGAGTCTCTCCCAAGAATTTTGCAGCATACCCAGGAGCTGCTGGGTCTAGGGCTACAGCCCACCCTGCTCCCCACGCTGGTCTTGGGGGACCTTGTCATTCCAAAGCACTCTGATGACCATCCGATCATTCAATTTTCCCCATAATCTTGGTCACCAATCTTCATATATGCTGGAATACCATTGGGTGTTCTCTCTGTTCCTCAGAAAATCAGCTAGGTGTTTTGCCAGTGGGAAAGAGGAAGTGGACTCCACTCCCCCTATCTCATCGCCATCTTTGAAACCTCTGATGATAGTATTCTGAAAGGTGTGAGATAGTACCTCATTTTGGTTTTAATTTGCATTTCTCTGATTATTAGTGACATTGAGCATCTTTTCATATGTCTATTGGCCAGCCGCACGTTCTCTTTGGAAAAGTGTCTCTTCAGGTCCTTTGCCCATTTTTAAATTGGGTTGTTTGATTTTGGGGTGAGAAGTTTTGTAAGTTCTTTATAAATATTGGATATCAACCCCTTATATAAATATGTTCTCCCATTCTGTGGGTTGTCTTTTCATTTTGTTGATGTTTACTTTTTCTGTGCAAAAACATTTTAGTTTGGTTTAGCCCCATTTTTAATTTTTTTTGTTTCCCTTGCCTGTGAAAATATATCCAATAAAATATTGTTACAAGTAATGTCCAAGATTTTTTTGCCTATGTTTTCTTCCATTATTTGTGTGATTTTGGGTCTAACATTTAAGTCTTTAGTCCCTTTTGAATTTATTCTTGAGTGTAGTGTAAAAATGTGGTCTAGTTTCATTTTTATGCATATTTATTTTTGGGAACCACCCTGCCTGATTTCAGAAGCTGTAACACCCCATAGCTAAACCTGAGTAAAAAGACCTTGGGGCCATAAGCCACTAAGGAGACAAAGTTTATCCTCTCAGCAAGTGAGCAGCCTCTGTCCCCTTTACTTCACATTTTTTTGGCCCTGGATGGGTGACTGGTTAGCCAATGATGGGTAAAATTCCTCAAGGGAGGGACAACCTAAAATAGGCACAATCATGAAGGGGCCATCAGGGAAGGACTTAGGGGACTATAGAAAAGGGGTGATGGACCTTCTACCCTCAGCTTTGCCATAGCCTGAGTCCTCATTTTATATGTAAACAGTCTCCTAATCTCTTGGCTGCCAGAATCCCCTACTTGATTTTAAGCCTGAAGCAATGCTGGTGGTGGGTATGGCACTGAGCTGGAATGGGTAGTTCCTGGGGGCAATCAAGCCTAAGAAAGAATGCATAAAATTCTGTGAAACCTGCTTTGCTAGGAATACCCTCAATTTAAATGATAAAGGCCCCAGCACAAAATCAGTTTGTTTCCCCCAAAGTGTTATGGACCTTTGGTCACTCTATCTATCTCTCCCTGTCTCAGAATAAGCTTGTATAGTTCTTTGAATGTTATCTATTGTTTGATCACTACTGCCTGACAATGATTGATGAGCTTTATGTATACACCCTGTATTCCTATGCAAATTAAACCCAGTTAAAACCCATTGAGGTAAAGGCTCAAGGCCCTTTTCCTATGAGAGTTTGGCCACTGTTCCTCCCCAAGCAGAACATGTCTTGGTAGACTTATTCTCAACCTCGATGGCCAGGGGATCTTCATCCAGCTTTGCTGTCCCCCACATTTTCTTCCAATTTTCCCAATACCATTTATTGAGTAAACCCACTTTGGCCTATTTTAGGTGCTTACTACTCTGTTGAATATAACTTGATTATAAAGTGTGGGTTTATTATGAGCTCTTTATTCTGCTCCATTGATTTATGTGTATTTTTATGCCAGTACCATGATGTTTTGATTACTATGGCTTTACAGTATAGTTTGATATTAGGCAGCATGATTCCTCCAAGTTTGTTCTTTTTCAGGATTGCTGTTACTATGTGTGACCTTTTGTGTTTCCACATAAAATTTTAAAGTATTTGACCTAGTTCTGTTAGATACATCATTAGAATCTTGATAGGAATTGTGTTGAATCTATAGATTGTTTGGGTAATATGGACATGTTAAAGATGTGAATTCTTCCTATCCATAAACATGTTATGTGCTTAAAGTTATTTGTATCTTCTTCAATTTTTCCTCAGTTTCCTATAGTTTTCAGAATACAGGTCTTTTTTTTTTTTTTTGCTTGGTCAGGCTTATTCTTAAGTATTTTATTCTTTTTGAAACAAATATTAATGGGATTGATTTCTTAATTTCCCTTTCTGTTAGTTTGGTATTGAAACATAAAAATACAACAGATTACTGAATTTTCTTTTGTATCCTGCTATTTTGCTGAATTCATTTATCCTAATATTTTCTTGGTGGAATCTTTATGGTTCTCTATATACATTATCATGTCATCTGCAAAAAAAAAAAAGACAGTTTTACTATTTTCTTTCCAATTTAGATACTTTTCATTTCTTCTTCCTGACCGATTGTTGAAGCTAGGATTTCCAGTACTATGTTGAGGAAGAGATGTGAAAGCAGACATCCCTGTCTTGTTCCTAATCTTAAGGAGAACACTTGTAGTTTTTGTCCATTGAGTATGATGCTGGCAGTGGGTTTGTCATTTATGACCTTTATTATATTTAAGTATGTTCCATTGATCCCACTTTGCAGAGAGTTTTTGCAATAATTGGGTGCTGGATTTTCTAAAGTGCTTTTAAGGCATCTATTGATAAGATCATGTGGGTTTTTAAAAGCATATTTTATTGATTATGCTATTACAGTTGTGTGAGGGAGTTTCATCCAGCAAAGCTCTCCTGGGCACCATGGATGAGAATATGTTTACCAAGCAATCAGAAGAGAAAAGCCTCAAGTGTCTCTCTCAATGGGCTTTTATTGAGTTTAGCTTGCAGAGCAATTCATATCAAAGGAAGGGGGTGTGGTTTACAGATAACATTTCTGGGGGCATGAGGATCCTTTTGAGTCAGGGTCTGGTAGATAAGGTGATGCCAATCAGCCATAAAACCTGGGGGAACAAACTTATTTTGTACTTGGACCCTTAACATTTATATTGAGGGCATTTTTAGCAAGGCAGCTTTCACAGGATTTGATGCATTCTTTCTCAGGCCTGATCGCTCCCCATCCACATGGGGAACCACTGGTTCTGGCATAGGACTGCACTGCCCTTTGGCATTGTAACAGGCCTGATTCAGGTGGAGGAAGCAACAGGCCTGATTCAGGTGGAGAACACAGGCATCCAAGAGATTAGGAGACTTTTTACAGATAGAATGAGGACTCAGGCTATGATAAAACTGAGGGGTGAGCATCTTTTGTCTTTCCTCCATAATCCCCTAAGTCCTTCCCTGATGACCCTTTCACAACTGTGCCAGTCTTAGGTTGTTTCTTCCTTGAGAAATCTTCCCTGTCATTAACTATGCAGCCATCCTCCAGGAGCCAAGCAAGGTCAAGTAAAAAGGGAAGAGGCTGTTCCCTTACTAGGAGAATAAGTTTTGTCTCCTTAGTGGCTAATTGTCCCAAGGTCCCCTAGCCATGAGGAC
Source organism: Micronycteris hirsuta (assembly GCA_004026765.1). Lineage (NCBI taxonomy): Eukaryota > Metazoa > Chordata > Mammalia > Chiroptera > Phyllostomidae > Micronycteris > Micronycteris hirsuta. The sequence goes on from PVJI01010587.1 coordinate 34,148, forward strand.
TTTTTGCATCTTGGCAAGGTTAAAGTTCCTGAAACCAGGCAGGACAGATCCCAATACATTTTTTTAATTTTTATTTCTTAGATAATCCCCTTTATCATTTCATATAAAATAGGATTGGTGATGATGTACTCATTTAACTTTACCATATCTGGGAATCAGTTTATCTTCCCTTCCATTCTAAATGAAAGCTTTGCTGGATAGAGTAATCTTGGATGTAGGTCCTTGCTTTTCCTGACTTTGAATACTCTTCCCTTCCTCTTATTGCCTGCAAGATTTCTTTTGAGAAATCAGCTGATAGTCTCAAGGTAACTCCTTTATAGATAATGCTATACTTTCCTCTTCCTGCTTTTAAGATTCTCTCCTTATCTTTAATCTTGGATAACTTAATAATGATGTGCCCTAGTGCGTTTCTTCCTGGATGCAATTTCTTTGGGACTCTCTGAGTTTCCTGGACTTCCTGGAAGTCTAATTCCTTTGACATATTGGGGTAGTTTTCCTTCATTATTTGCTCAAATAAGTTTTCAACTTCTTTATTACAAGTAATGAGAAGCAGAGGCCTGAAACCAAGACTACTTTAGCCAGCAAGGTTCTCAATTAAAAAGGAAGGCTAAATAAGGAGCTTACGAGACAAAAGAAGCCTCAAAGAATATACCTCCTCAAAAACAGCTCTGCAAGAGATGCTAAAGGGTTTGGTTTGATAACAAGAAGAAAAACAATGAAAGGGAGAAGAACACAGGTATGAAAAAAATGGCAATGAATAAGTACCTATCAATAATAACCTTAAATGTAAATGGATTAAATGCTCCAATTGAAAGTCACAAAATAGCAGAATGGATAAGGAAACATGATCCACACATATGGTGTCTAAAAGAAACCCACCTCAGAACAAAAGACCTGCGTAGACTGAAAGTGAGGGGCTAGAAACAAATATTCTAAGTGAATGGACAGGGGAAAAGGTCTGGGGAAACAATACTCATAGCAGATAAAATAGACTTCAAAAGAAGAGCCACAAAAAGAGACTAGAAGGTTACTTCATAATACTCAAGGGAAGAATCAATCAAGAAGACAAAAACATTCTGAATATATATGCACTGAACATAGAAGCACCCAAATACATAAAGATCTCTCTCTCTCTCTCTCTCTCTCTCTCTCTATATATATATATATATATATATATATATATATATATATAGGCTCACCCCTAAGTTTTATTATAGCCTGAGTCCTCATTTTATGTGTATATATATATATATATATATATATATATATATATATAGAGAGAGAGAGAGAGAGAGAGAGAGCATTTCATCCCAAAGAAGCTAAACGCTAAACACACATTATTTTCAAATGCACATGGAACATTTTCAAAGATAGACCACATGACAGGACACAAAACAAGCCTCAACAAATTCAAGAAAATTTAAATCATATCGAGCATTTTTGTTGACCACAAGGGACTGAAACTAGAAACCAACCTCAAGGAAATAGCTCAAAAGTACTCAAACTCATGGACATTGAATAGCATGCTGTTAAAGAATGAATGGGTCAAGAATGAGATCAAGGAACAAATCAAAAACTTTCTGGAAACAAATGAAAACAAACACACCACAACCCAAAATTTATGGGACACGGCGAGGGCAGTCCTGAGAGGAAAGTTCTTAGAAATACAGGCCAAAAAAAAAACATTTAAAATAAATAACTTAACCCTACAGCTACAAGAACTGGAGGAACTACAACAAAGACAGTCCAGAGCAAGTAGAAGGCAGGAATAACCAAGATCAGACCATAATTAAATTACATAGAGACCAAAAGCACAATTCTAATGATCAATAAAACTGGGAGCTGGTTCTTTCCAAAGATAAACAAAATCAACAAGCCTTTAAGCAGACTCATCAAGAAAAAAAGAGAGGCCCTGGCTGGTGTAGCTCAGTGGATTGAGCGTGGGTTGGGAACCAGGCAGTCCCGGTTCGATTCCCAGTCAGGGCACATGCCTAGGTTGCAGGCCAGGTCCCCGTGGGGGCCATGTGAGAGGCAACCATACATTGCTGTTTCTCTCCCTCTCTGTCTCCCTCCTTTCCCCTCTCTCTAAAAATAAATAAAAATAAAATCTTTAAAAAAAAAAGAGAGGACCCAAATAAAAACAATCAGAAATGAAAGATGAAAGATTACAACTGATACCACAGAAATGCAAAGGATTGTAAGAAATGAGTATAAAGAACCATATGCCAAGAAATTTGGAAACCTAGGTGAAATGGACAAATTTCTAGAAAAACATGATCTTACAAAACTCAATAAAGAAGACGCAGAAAGCCTGAACAGACCAATAGCAGCTGATGAAATTGAAACTGTAATCAAAAGGCTTATGACTCATGAAAGCCCTGGACCAGATGGTTTCACAAGATAATTTTACAAAGTATTTAAGGGAGAGGGAACCCCTATCCTCGACAGATTATTCTAAACAATTCAAGAAGATGGAAGACTCCCAAATTCTTTTTCTGAAGCCAGTATCATCCTAATCCCAAAACCAGATGAAGACATAAAAAAATAAAATAAAACTGCAGGACAATATCACTGATGAACATAGATGCTAAAATCCTCAACAAAATAATGGCAAACCCCATCCAACAATATGTTAAAAAGATCATACACCATGATCAAGTGGGATTCATCCCAGAATGCAAGGATGGTACAATATTCACAAATCAATAAACATAATACACCACAAAATCAAAACAAAACACAAAATTACATGATCATATCAACAGATGTGAAAAAAGCTTTTAAGGTACAGCACCCATTTATGATAAAAACACTCAGCAAACTAGGAATAGAGGGAGCATTCCTGAGCATAATAAAGGCCGTATATGAGAGACCTACAAGCAACATCATACTCAATGGACAAAAACTTAGAACTTTCCCATTAAGATCAGGAACAAGATAAGGATGCCCACTTTCACCACTTCTATTCAACATAGTACTGGAAAGTCCTAGCTACAGCAATTGTAAAAGAAAAATAAAAATAAATAAACAGCATCCAAATTGGAAAGGAGGAAGTAAAATTGTCATTGTTTGCAGATGGCATGATAGTGTACATAGAAAATCCTATAAACACCACCAAATAACTACTTGACCTAATAAATGATTTGGCAAAACAGACAGATACAAAGAAAATACTCAGAAATCAAAGGCATCTTTGTTCACCAGCAATGAAATTTCAAAAACATAAATAAGAAAAAAAAATCCTTTTGATGTAGCAACAAGAAAAATAAAATACCTAGGAATAAACCTAACCAAGGAGGTAAAATCCCTGTACTCAGGAAACAACACAACACTAAAGAAAGAAATTAAGGAAGACAAAAATAAATGGAAGCATGTACCATGATCATGGATTTGAAGAATCAACATCATCAAAAATGTCCATACTATCCAAAGCAATTTACAGATTCAATGCATTACCAATTAAAGTACCAATGACATATCTCATAGATAAAGAGCAAACATTTCAGAAATTTATATGGAGCCGTAAACAACCTGGAATAGCTGCAGCGATTTTGAGAAAGAAGAACAAAGCAGGATCACAATATCTGATATCAAACTGTATTACAAGGCCATTGTACTCAAAATAGCCTGGTACTGGCATAAAGACAGGCACATGGGTCAATGGAACAAAAAGAGAGTCCAGAAATAAACCCAAGTCAATATGGTAAATTAATATTTGACAAAGGGGGAAGAAGGTTAGAATGGAATAAAAACAGTCTCTTCAACAACTCGTTTTGGGAGAGCAGGACAGCTACATGCAGAAAAATGAAACAAAATCATCCACTTACACCATCCACAAAAATAAATTCAAGTTGGAAAAAAGACTTAAATATAAGTCGTGACACCATGCAAGTTCTAGAGGAAAACATCAGCAGGAAAATCTCAGACATTCTATGGAGCAACATTTTCATTGATATGTCCCCTAAAGGAAGGGACATAAAGGAAATAATAAACAAATGGGACCTCATAAAATTAAAAAGCTTCTGCAAGACTAAAGAAAACAGTATTGCCCTGGCTGGTATAGCTCAGTGGATTGAGCGCGGGCTGGGAACCAGAGGGTCCCGGTTCGATTCCCCGTCAGGGCACATGCCTTGGTTGCGGGCCAGGTCCCTAGTGAGGGCATGTGAAAGGAAACCATATATTGCTGTTTCTCTCCCTCTCTATTTCCCTCCCTTCCCCTCTTTCTAAAATAAATAATAAAATCTTTAAAAAAAAACAGTATCAAAATAAAAAGAGAACCAACCATATGGGAAAACATATTTGCCGATGATACCATGGACAAGGGTTTGATCTCCAAAATATATAAAGAACTCATATGACTCCACTCCAGGAAGACAAAAAAATCCAGTTAAAAAATGAGCAAAAGACTTGAACAGACATTTCTCCAAGGAGGACATACAGGGAGCCCAGAGACATATGAAAAGATGCTCAGCATCACTAGCCTTCAGAGAGATGCAAATTAAAACCACAATGAGATATCACCTCACACTATTGAGAATGGCCATCATAAACAAAGCAAGTGTTGGAGAGAATGCAGAGAAAAGGGAACCTTACTGCGCTGTTGGTGGGAATACAGACTGGTGAAACCACTGTGGAAAACAGTATGGAATTTCCTCAGAAATCTAAAATTGAAACCGCCTTTTGACCTAGCAATTCCAATGATGGGAATATATTCTAAGAGCCCTGAAATGCCAATCCAAAAGAACCTATGCACCCCAATGTTCATAGCAGCACAATTTATAATAACCAAGTGCTGGTAGCAACCTAAGTGCTCATCTACAAATGAGTGGATCAAAAAATTGTGGTACATTTACACAATGGAATTCTATGCAGCAGAGAAAGAAGGAGCTCCCTTTGTGACAGCATGGAAGGATCTGGAGAGCATTATGCTGAGTGAAATAATCCAGGCAGTGAGGGACAGATACCATATGATCTCACCTTTACCTGGAACATAATCAACAAATGAAAAAAGCAAACAAAATAAACCAGAGACATTGAAATTAAAAACAATCTAACAATAGCCAGAAGGGATGGGGGAGGGGACTGTGGCAAGAAGGGTTTTCAGGAACTACTATAAAGGACACATGGAGAAAACCAAGTGGGAGGGTGGAAGTAAGGGAGGGAGGTGGGTTTGGATGGGGTCAGAGGGGAGTGGTGGGGAGAAAATGCAGACAACTGTAATTGAACAATAATAAATTAATTTATGAAAAGAATTTTAAACGTTTTCAATTTTTGTCTCTTCCTCTTTTCCTTCTGGTACCCCTATGATTCGGATGTTGCAATGTTTATAGTTGTTCCGAGGTTACTAAAACTCCTCATTTTTTTTTTTAATTCCTCCTTTTTCATTCTGTTCCTGTTGGATGTTTATTTCTTCCTTCTATTCCAAATCATTGATTTGAGTCCTGGTTTCCTTCTCTTCACTGTTGGTTTCATGTATATTTTCCTTAATTTCACTTTGTGTACCCTTTAGTTCTGTTGAGGGAATTAAAAGACTAAGATGCTCAGGTGCAGCTGAAACTGTCAGACACTTCTTTTGCCCAGGTTCAGCTGAAGCTGTCAGTCACCTCCCCAATTTTAGCTGGAGCTGCCAGCCATTTCCCTTGCCCAGATTCAGCAGAAACTGCCAGCCACTTCCCCAGTTTTTAGCTGTAGCTGCTAACCGCTCATCTCGTGCTTCTGTAAAGTGCTTTACACCAAAAGAAAAAAGACCCCACCCACACTAAAACAGACAAAGGGGACCAAAAACTGCAACTCAGGGCCCAGAATTTGGAGACCACTCCTCTGGGTCCGCATGCGTAAATAAACTGCTTCTTCACTACCTCCGGTGACTTGACTGAGTCATTTTCCTGCAACAGTTCTTCCTTCATTTTGTGACTGAACTCAATCATTTCTTCGAGCATCCTGATTACCAGTGTTTTGATCTCTGCATCTGATATGTTGTCTATCTACTCATCACTCAGTTCTTTTTCTGCAGTTTTGATCTTTTATTTCATTTGGGCCATATTTCTTTGTGTCGGTGCACCTGTTATGTCATAAGAGGTGGAGCCTTAGCTCTTCTCCAGGGTGGAGCAACCGTTTTTGATGCATTGTGGTGCATCAGTGATGTAACAATGATACTCCCTTGGCTTTTCCCCCACATTCCATCATTTCTCCCACTTCCCATAAGTAAAATGTGCCCTTTCAGGTGCTTATTCCCAGGTGGGTAGGTTCCTGTATGTTCTACGGTCCTGTGTGCCTCACCAACTAACTCTCCTGTGAGACTGAGAGTTTCCTCCTCCCTCACAACCCCCACAGTATATTATAGCCAGAGGTTTTGAGTGTTTAGTTTCCTGCATTCAAATCCTGGTTTTTGCAGTCTGTCTCACTTCCTCGTTGTTCCTCCTGGCTTGTCTGTGCAAATGAGGGACTGCTTGATCCTCCAGCTTCACCCATATTGTCTACCTCCTTGCTGCATGTACTATCCACCTGGCTGCCCATTTCTGCTGCTCTATTTCTTTAACTCCTCGGTTGTTGGAGTCCCATGCAATTTGGTTTTCTGGAAGTTCTGGTTGTTTTTTGTTTTTAAATTTGATATTGTCATTCTTTTGGTTGTGCGAGGAAGTGAAACATTTCTACCCACACCTCAATCTTTGTCCAGAACATGATCGTATGGTTTTTAACCTTCATTTTGTTTATATGGTGAATCACATTTATTCATTTTCAAATGTACCAACCTTGCATTTCTGGATTAAATACTACTTGATCATGATGCATGATCTTTTGATCCATTGCTGTATTCAGTTTGCTAATATTTTAGCATCTATGTTCATCACAGATATTAGCCTATATTATTTTTCCTTTGTAGTGTCTTTATCTGGTTTTGGAATTAGGATAATACTGGCCTCGTAAAAATATTTGGAGCCTTCTATTCCCTTGATTTTTTTGTAGTAGTTTGAGAAGGAAAGGTGTTAGTTTTCTTGGAATGTTTAGTAAAAATCATCTGTGAAAATCATTTGGTCCAGAACTTTTGTTTGTTGAGAGTGTTTGGTTTTTTTCTGTTTCAATTTCACTAGGTGTTACCTGTCTATGATTCTTCCTGATTTAATTTTGGAAGATTGTATCTTCCTAGGAATTTATCCACTTTTTCCAGGTTGTTCAGTTTGTTTTCATATAGTTATTCATAATATTTTCTTACATACATTTCTTTGATGTCAGTTGTTATGTTTTCTCTTTCTTTTTTTTTAATTTTATTTCTTTGTGTCCTCTCTCTCTTTTTTTTCTTGAGAAGTCTGGTTAATGGTCTGTCAATCTTGTTTGTCTTTTCCATGAACCAAATATTTGATTCATTCATTTTTTGTGTCATTTTTAAAGGTCTATTTCATTTATTTTTTTCTGATCATTGTTGTTTTCTTCCTTCTACTCACTTTGGGATTTGTTTGTTTTTCTTTTTCAAGTTCCTTTAAGTGTAAAGTTAGGTTGTTTATTTGAGCTTTTTCTTGTTTTTTGAGATAGGCCAGTAGTGCTATGAATGTCCCTCTAATGATTGCTTTCCCAGTGTCCCACAGATTTTCGATTGTTGAGTCCTCATTTTCATTTGTTTCAAGGTATCTTTTGGTTTCTTCCTTGACCTCATTGTTGACCCATTCATTGTTGTCCCATTTGTTGTTTAATAACATGTTATTTAGCTTCCATGTCCTTGCATGTTCTTCTGTGTTCTTATTATTGTTTCACAGCATTGTGGTCAGAGATGCTTGATATGTTTTCAATCTTCTTAAATTCATTGAGACTTGTTTTGTGTTCTAACATGTGGTCTATCCTAGAAATGTTCCATGTGTACTTGAAATGTGTATTCAGCTGCTTTGGGGTAAAATGTACTGAAGATATCAGTTAAATCCATTTGATCTAGTGAGTCGTAAGGCTGCGGTTTCCTTGTAGATTTTCTGTCTGGAAGATCTATCCATTGAAGTTAATGACATGTTAAAATGCCTGATTATGACTGTATTTCTGTCAGTCTCTCTGTATATGTCCATCAATATTTACTTCATATGTTTCAGTGCTCCTACATTGGGTGCATAAACGTTTATAAGGTTATATCCTCTTGTTGGATTGTTCTCTTTATCATTACATAGTGCGCTTGTTTGTCTCTTACTATAGCCTTTGTTATCAAGTCCACTTTGTCAGATATAAGTACTGATACTCCAGATTTTTTTCTTTTCTTTTGCATGAAATATTTTCTTCCATCCCTTTATTTTTAGTCTGTGTGTATCTTTCAATCTGAGGTAGGTCTCTTGGATGCAGCAAATATATGGGTCTTGTTTTCTTATCCACTCATCTACCCTATGTCTTTTAGTTGTAGCATTTAAGTCATTTATATTTAAGGTGGCTATTGATAAATACATATTTAGTGCCATTATACTGTTAGACTATTTTCCTGTTTTTTTTTTCTTTTAAGTTTTCTTCTTCCTCTTCTTAAAGCAAGCCCTTTAACATTCGTTGTAGTACAGTTTTGGTGCTAACAAACTCCTTTAGCCATCACTTGTCTGAGAAGCTCCTAATTTCTCCTTTGATTTTAAATGATAGCCTTGTAGGGTAAAGTAGGTTTGGTTTTAAATCCTTGCTTTTAATCTCTTTTTATATTTCATGACACTCCCTTTTGGCCTGAAATGTTTCTGTTGAGAAATCAGATGATTGTCTAATTGGTGCTCCCTTGTATGTAATTCCCTGCTTTTCTATTGTGGCTTTTAGGATTCTTTCTTTGTCTTTAAGCATTGCCATTTAAATTATAATGTGTCTTGATGTAGGCCTCTTTGGGCCCAACTTGTGTGGGACTCTCTCAGCTACCTGGACTTGTGTGTCTTTTTCCTTTACCAGATTAGTAAAGTTTTCAGTCATTGTTCATTCAAAGAATTTCTCGATCCCTTGCTCACTCTCTTCTGATATCCCCACGAGGTGGATGTTGTTATGTTTCATGTTGTCCAAAATATTTCTTAAGCTTGCCTCATGTCTTTTAACTCTTTTTTTTTTCTTGTTTGCTGGTCTAATTGGGTGTTTTTTCTACCTTTTCTTCCAAATCACTGATTTTATTTTCTGCTTCATCTAACCTACAATGTATTCTTTCCTGTGTATTATTTATTTCAGATATTGGATTCTATATTTATGATTGTCCTTTTTATAGTTTCTAGGTCTTTTTTCATGCTTTTTTTTTTGGTATCCTTATAATCATTTCTCTAAACTGTCTAGCTGATAAATTGCTTGCCTCAATCTCATTTAATTTTTCTTCCAGAAAATTCTTTCATTTGGGGTTTGTTTCTCTGTCTTCCCTTTCTTGCTCCTTTTTTGTAATTGTTTCTATGTATTAGGTAGATCTGCAAATACTCTGACGTAGGCCTTTTTTAGATGCTGCTTGTGAATGGTCTGGGCAACCTGTTTGGAACTATCAGCAATTCACAGCATGTTTCTCCCTCTGCTGGGAATGGGTATGTGCAGAAAGACTGAATCTGCACAACAAGGCCAGCTTTCATCATCGCTGGGCCCAAGGGGTGGTTAGCTAAAGTCTCAGAACTCCCAGAGATCTGCCTTAGTTGTTCAATCATTGATATAGCCTCAATCTGTACTCAGCAGCAGCTTAAGTGCTACTGGGTGGGGCAGAGTAATTCCTGTTGGTGGGGTTATTACTTCCCTTCAGGTTGATGCCACTTGGACTGAGAAAGATGACTCCTGCAGTATGGGGATAATGCAGCACAGAGATCCTGGTGACTGTACCTTCAGTTCTCTCCCCAGAGACACCAAAGTCAGACTCTCCTCATGTATCTCTAGTCCACTCTGCCCTCCCTCTGCCAGAGTCCATGATAAATGATGGCAAATTAAGGTTTGTTTGTTGGCCCATTAAGAGGCTATCTGTGCCTCTAACCACCTATCCCAGGAAGACAGAAACCCTGCTACTTTTCACAGCTAGATGTTTTCTGGGTTCCTTTCCCACCTCTGGCACTTTAGTCTGGAGAAGCTCACTTGGGGTTTAGACCCCATACTTCTCAGGGGGAAGCCCCCAGCTGCTGAAATATCCCTCTGGAAATTAAATTGCTACCTGTGGAAGCCCACCCAGCGCTCTCACAGCTCCTAATTCCCTACCAGTCACATTATAGTGAGGTGGTTTCTTCTGTCTGCCTTTGTTATAAGACTCTTCTCCAGCTAGTGTTCAATTGGTTATTTAGGATGATTTCTCCACAGTATATTTCTATTTACAAATTGGTCCTCCTCCACCATCTTGTGTCTTTCAAAAAGAGAATTAATTTTTTTTTATTTTTTAACATTTTATTGCTGTTCAAGTAGAGTTTTCTGCCTTTTACCCCCATTGCTCCCCACCACCCCAGCCCTCCCCACCTCCCTCCCCTGTTTCCACCCGTCCTTGTTATTGTCCATGTGTCCTTTATAATTGTTGCTGCAAACATTTCATCGTTCTCCCCTATAATACCCTACACTATTGACTCTGCTGACAGGAAGCCTTTTCTCAATTTCAGTGTCTTTGGTTACATTTTACTTCCTTGTTCATTTTGTCGATTAGGTTTCTGTTAAAGGTGAGATCATATGGTATTTGTCTTTCACTGCCTGGCTTATTTCGCTTAGCATAATGCTCTCCAGTTCCACCCGTGCTGTCGCAAAGGGTAGAAGCTCTTTTTTATTTTACTCTGCTCCGTAGAATTCTATTGTGTAAAGGTACCATAGTTTTTCTGATCTGTTAATTTATTGCTGGGCACTTAGGCTGCTTCCATCACTTGGATATTGTAAATTGTGCTACTATGAAAATTGGGGTGCAGAGGTTCTTTTGGATTGGTATTTCAGGGTTCTTAGGTTATAATCCCAGCAGTGGAATTGTGGGATCAAAAGTCTGTTCCATTTTTAGTTTTCCAAGGAAATTCCATACTGTTTTCCATAGTGGTTGTACCAGTCTGCAATCCACCAACAGTGCACTAGGATACACTTTTCTCCACATCCTCTCCAGCACTTGTAGTTTGTTATTTTGTTTATGATGGCTATTCTCAACAGCGTGATGTGGTGTCTCATTGTGGTTTTAATTTGCATCTCTCTGATAGCTAGCGATACTGAGCATCTTTTCATATGTCTCTGGACCCTCTGTATGTCCTCCTTGGAGAAGTTCAAGTCCTTTGTTCATTTTTTAACCGGGTTGCTTGTATTCTTAGAGTGGAATTGTGTGAGTTCTTTATATATTTTGGAGATCAAACCCTTGTCCAAAGAATGATTGGCAGATATGTTTTCCCATATGTTTGGTTCTTATTTCATTTCAATGCTGTTTTCTTTAGCTGTGTAAAAACTTTTTTTATTTTGATGAGATCCCATTTGTTTATTCTTTATGTCTCTTTCTCTAGGGGACATAGCAGTGAAAATATTGCTGCATGAAATAGCTGAGATTTTCCTGCCTATGTTCTCTGTAGGACTTCAATGGTGTCACAACTTATATTTAAATCTTTTATCAACCATGAATTTATTTTCGTTTATGTTGTAAGTTGGAGTTGGAGTTTCATTTTTTTGCATGTAACTGTCCAGCTCTCCCAACACCATTTGTTGAAGTGGTTATTTTTGCTCTGTTTTATGCTGCTGCCCCCTTTGTCAAATATTAATTGACCACAGAGACCTGGGTTTATTTCTGGGCTCCCTATTCTGTTTCATTGCTCTAAGTGTGTGTTCTTACTCCAGTACCAGGCTGTTTTGATTAGAGTGGCCTTGTATTACAGTTTGATATCAGGTTTTGTTATCCCTACTACTTTGTCCTTCTTTCTCAAAATTGCTACAGCTATTCGGTGTCATTTATGGTCTCACATAAATTTTGAAGTGTTTGTTCTATATCTGTGAAATATGCCATTCGTATTTTAGTTGGTATTGCACTGGACCTATAAATTGCTTTGGGTAGTATGGAAATGTTGATAATGTTAATTCTTCAGATCCATGAACACGATATATGTTTCTATTTGTTTCTGTCTTCATTAATTTCTTTCTTCAGTGCTGTGTAGTTTCTGAGTACAGGTCTTTTACCTCCTTGATTAGGTTTATTCCTAGGTATTTAATTTTTCTTGTTGCTACATCAAAGGGTATTTTTTCTGTGGAAGATCTTTCCACATGCGTGTAAACACGCCGTACTGGAATTTACGCGTTTTGAGTGCAGCTCTGCGTGATTCCCGTGTGGGCAAGTGTGGATCATGTCAGTGGAAAAGGAATTCTCTAATGGGAATTTAGAAAAAATGTATCTTAAAAAATTCTCTGACTTGCTGAGCCTCTTCCTCCCCAAAGTCAGGAAGCTTAAGTTTATGAATCACTACCTCAATGTTCTATGGTCCTAAAAGTTAACAGCTCTAGTTAGCTTACCCTCAAATTACTTGTCTCCTGTTTAATGTATACCATGGTCCTGTCTGCCACCGGACCTGAATTTACATCCTAATGCTCTGTTAATGAGTAAACCTACCCCTGTTCTGCATAAGCCCATGAATAATCAATCCAATGTAAATATGTCCTAAAGCTTCTAATAAAAACACCGGCTAAGCTACCCATGAGGCCTATTCCCAAGATGGAGGAATTGGTCCCGTGGCTCCGGACTCTCTTCTCCCCGCGTGTCTCGGTGTGAGATTCTTTTATGCATCTGGTTACGGTCACCCACGGGTTTCGCTGGGACAAAATCCCCACGACATTTTTCCCTGATGTCTGCTTCTGAGGTTTCATTATTGGTATAAAAAATGACTTTGATTTCTGAATATTGACTTATATCTGGCTGTTTTGCCAAATTCATCTATTAGGTCGAGAAATTTTTTAGAGGAGTCTATAGTATTTTCTATGTACAATATGATGACATCTGCAAACATTGTCAGTTTTGTTTCCTCTTTTCCAATTTTGATGCCTTTTATTTCCTTTTTTGTCTAATTGCTGTGGATAGGACTTCCAATAACATATTGAAAAGAAGTGGTGAAAGTGGACAACCTTGTCTTGTTTCTGATGTTAATGAGAAAGATTTTAGTTTTTTCCCATTGAGTATGATGTTGGCTGTGGGTATCTCATATATGGCCTTTATTATGTTGAGGAATGCTCCTTCTATTCTCACTTTGCTGAGTGCCTTCATCATAAATAGGTGCCGTACCTTATCGAATACTTTTTCCGCATCTATTGATATGATCATGTGATTTTTGTCTTTGTTTTTGTTTACGTGATGTATTACATTTATTGATTTGTGAATATTGTACCATTCTTGCATCTCAGGGATGAATTCCACTTGGTCATGGTGTGTGATCTTTTTAATGAATTGCCAGATGCGGTTTGCCAAAACTCCATTGAGGATTTTCACATGTATGTTCATCAGCGATATTGGTCTGATGTTTTCTTTCTTTATTGGGTCTTTATCTGGTTTTGGGATTAGGATGATGCTGGCTTCATAGAAAGACTTTCAGAGTTTTCCATTTTCTTGAATTTTGGGGAATAGTCTGTGAAGGATAGAGGTTAGCTCCTCCTAAAATGCTTTGTAGAATTCTCCTGCGAAATCTTCCAGCTCTGGGCTTTTGTGTCTTTGGAGATTTTTGGTTACTGCTGTTATTGGTCTGTTCAGGCTTTCTGCTGCTTCTTCATTGAGTTTTGGGAGATTATATTTTTTTTATAAATTGTACATTTCACCTAAGTTTTCAAATGTCTTAGCATACATTTCTTCATAGTAATTTCTCACAATCCTTTGCATTTCTGTGATATCAGTTTTAATCTCTCGTCTTTCATTTCTGATTGTGTTTATTTGGGTCCTCTCTTTTTTTCTTGATGAGTCTGCCTGAAAGCTTGTTGATTTTGGTTATCTATACAATGAATCAGCTCCTAGATTTATTGATTATTAGAATTCTGCTTTTAGTCTCTATGTCGTTTAATTCTACTCTGATCTTGGTTATTTCCTTCCTTCTACTTGCTCTGGGCTGCCTTTGTTGTTGTTCTTTGAGTTCTTGTAAGTGTACGGTGAGATTGTTTATTTGAAATGTTTTTATTTTTTTAGCTAGGCCTGTATTGCTATGAACTTCCTACTCAGGACTTCCTTGGCTGTGTCCCATAAATTTTATTGTTGTGAATTCACTTTGATTTGTTTCCAAAAACTTTTTTATTTGTTCCTTGATGTCATTCTTGACCCATTAATTGTTTAACAGCATGCTATTCAATCTCCATGAGTTTGAATGTTTTTGAGCTATTTCCTTGATGTTGGTTTCCAGTTTCAGTCCCTTGTAGTCAAAGAAAATGCTTGATATGATTTAAATTTTCTTGAATTTGTTGAGGCTTGTTTTATGTCCTATCATGTGCTCTGTCTTTGAAAATGTTCCATGTGCATTTGAAAAGAATGTGTATTTTGCTTCTTTGGGATGAAAGACTCTATATATATCAGTTAATTTCATTTGATCTAGGACATTGTTCAATGATGCAAGATCTTTGCTGATACTTTGTTTGGAAGATTTGTCCATTTTTGACAGTGGGATATTAAAATCCCCTACTATAATTGTGTTGCTGTCAATATCTTTCTTGAAGTCCTCCAATAATTTCTTGATATATTTGGGTGCTCCTGTATTGGGTCCATATATATTTACAATGTTTATGTCTTCTTGATAGAGTCTTCCCTTGAGTATTATGAAGTGACCTTCTGTGTCTCTTTTTATGGCCCTTACTTTGAAGTCTATTTTATCTGAAATGAGTATTGCTACCTTGGCTTTTTTTCCCTGTCTGTTTGCTTGGAAAATTTGTTTGCATCCCTTCACTTTTACTCTGTGTTGGCCTTTTGTCCTGAGGTGGGTCTCTTGTAGGCAACATATGTGTCAGTCATGTTTTCTTATCCATCAGCTGTTTTGTATCTTTGGATTGGAGCATTTAATCTATTTACGTTTAAGGTTATTATTGATACGTAGTTATTCATCACCAGTTTTTCGTACCTGTGTTCCTCTATCTCTCACTCATTTCCTTCCTTTCCTTAAAGCCCTCCCTTTAGCATGTCTTGAAAAGCTGGTTTGGTGACAGTGTATTCTTTTAGACTTCTCTTGTCTGGAAAGCTCCTTATTTGGCCTTACATCTTAATTTAGTGCCTTGATGGGTTAAGTAACTTTGGTTGCAGGCCTCTGGTTGTCATCGCTTGGAATATTTCTTGTCATTCTCTTCTGTCATGGAGCGCTTTTATTGAGAAGTCTGGTTCTGGCCTTATTGGGGTTCCCTTGTATGTTAATTCCTGTTTCTGCCTTGTTGTCTTTAAGATTCTCTCTTTGTCTTGGAATTTTGACATTTTAATTATGATATATCTTGAAGTTGGCCTCTTTGTGTTCCTCTGAATTGGGAATCTCTGTGTTTCCTGTATTTGTGTGACTTTTTCTCTCATCAAATTAGGGATGTTTTCCATCATTACTTTTTAAAACAGGTTTTCTATCCCTTGCTCTTCTTCTCCTTCTGGTATCCATATTATATGGATATTATTACGTTTCATGTTCTTCCGCATTTCCCTTAAGTCCTCTTTTCTTCTTTCTGAGCCTCTTTTCTTTTTCTTGCTCTTTCTAGGTATTTTTTCTAGCTTGTCCTCCAGGTCACTGGTCCTATCCTCTGCTTCATCTAGTAAGCTTTTTGTTCCCTCTTGTATTCTTCAGTTCAGAAATTGTATTCTTCATTTCTTCTTGGCCCTTGTTGATAGTTTCTATTTCCTTTTTCATGTTGATATATTTTGTAGTGAGTTCACTTTAGTTCCCCTGATGTTTTTGGTAATTTTTTGTTTGCTCATTGAGCTTCCTGATAACGATTGGTTTGAACTCAATATCTGATAGTTGACTTGCTTCTATTTCATTTAGCATTCTTTCTGAGGCTTGCTCCTTTCCTTTCATTTGGGAATTGTTTCTTTGTCTTTCCATTGTTCGTGAGACTCTTCTTGTTAGCCTCTGTTTCTTAAATTTATCTGTTCTGACTTCCTAGGTGTCTGGTGTGAATTTCTATGGTAGAACACCTGTGAGATTCATTTATGCAATCCCGTTGATCTTCTGAGCTCACTGGTCTTGGGCTGTCATTTATGTGGGCTCTTTGTATGTGTTTTTGTTTTGATTGTTGTTGGGTCTTTCTTTGGTTGGTCCTTCCCTCCAGCTGGTTAACTGAGGGTCACTCCTTCCACATGTCTTGTATTGCATTGTGTCAGCGTGGACATGTTGTGTTGAAGCTTATTCTTCTGTGTGTACAAGGTTTTGAGGCTTCTCTCTCGGTCTTGTTCAGGTTTTTTTCTGGGTAATTTCTAAATGAATTTGTTGTATTTCCACAACGGTCCTGGATTGAGTTTAGTGTGGTTTCCACTACCTCCTTCACCTTCTTCTGCTCTTACCTGTCAGTAGTTCCTTTGTTGGTGGGTTTCTTCTTCCATCAGGTATACTGGTGTTCACATCTCCCACTTACTTTTTTTTGTAATCAGTTGGAGTCAGAAGGCAAAGTGGTTTAAGAGTGAGTGTATTCTATATTATTTAAAGTAACAACCTGTAGAGAAGGATAAGAGATTCTTTTGATATGTATAGTGTTAGCCATGATATTTCACCAAACTTGCCACATTTTAGAAAGTGGGGAAAAAAACATAAGACTCTTGTTAGGGGCAGGGGAGGATTGTGATTTGGATCTAGAAATCAGTGAGCTGGGGGGAGGTCAGATTATGAGGTAAAGTGAGAGTAAAGGGCCCTGGCTGGTGTACCTCAGTGGATTGAGAGTGGGTTGGGAACCGAAGGGTCCTGGTTCGATTCCCAGTCAGGGCACATGCCTAGGTTGCAGACCAGGTCCCCGTGAGGGCCATGTGAGAAGCAACCATACATTGCTGTTTCTCTCCCTCTCTGTCTCCCTCCCTTCCCCTCTCTCTAAAAATAAATAAAAATAAAATCTTAAAAAAATAATAATGTCTGTGCTTTCATATAAAAAAAAGTGAGAGTAAAGGATAGAAAATAGAAGTTAACCACCACAGTAATAAAGTTCAGGAACCAGCGAAGTGAGCTAAGTTTCAGGAGGGGTGCTGTGCAGTTTTTATAATTGTGATTAACAGCAATTATTTATAATAGTAATGGAGCAACAGTCATATGGCACAATCTGTGATTGGTATAACAGAAATAGGAAGTACAGGACCTAGAGTACTGTGCTATTGAAACACAAGTGAAGTGAAAGAGGGAAAATTAAAAATAAACTATGAAAGAGAGAACAAGGGAAACCAGTCAAACCATGAAACTTAACAAACCAATTGAAGAAGACTAAACATAAAAAAGAGAAATACTAAAATATTAATAAAGTAAAAGATATAAGAATAATTAAAAATAATAATAATATAAATATACAATAACTTCCAATTTCTCTGGAGTAGCAAATTGAAATTTGTCTCACTGTCTGAGTTGTTGGAATGGTTCATCTTTGTGTCTAACTCTAGTCTTTTCACAGCTCCAGGTTTTATTGCCTCACTTGTTGGGGAAAAAAAGGAAGGAAAGAAGGAAGAAGGAATAAAAAGGAAAGAAGGAAATAAAAGAAGAGGGATTTTTTAAAAAGTAAAAAAAATAGAGACTTCTGGACAAGATGGAGGCATAGGTGGAAACACTGTGCCTCCTCACACAACCAAAAGAGGGAAAACAACAATTTAAAAACAAAAAAACACCAGAACTGATGAAAAATTGAATTGTATGGCAGTCCGACAACCAAGGAGTTAAAGAAGACACATTCATCCAGACAAATAAGTGGGGCGGAGCGGGCAGAGAGCGTGCAGTGAGACAGTGGTTTGTGGAGCAGTATGGGGAATGCTGCAGCTGCCAGGTGAGAACTGTGGCCTGTGCACCTGGCAAAACTGAGGCCAGCGCACGCAATGAAACCCACAGCTGGTCGACCCGGATCCAGTGCGGCTGAGACTGGTGGACTGGGTGGTCCCTCATTCATGCACAGATAAACCGGGAGAGAAAGCTGGGGAATGAAACAGACCACACACCCAGGGCTCCATCATGGGGAAATAAAGCCTCAAACCACCAATTGAAAACACCTGTGGGGGTTGAGGTGGCAGTGGAAGAAATTCCCACCCTCACAGGAGAGTTTGTTGGAGAGACTCACAAGGACTTAGAATGTGCACAAGCCCACCCACCCAGGAATCAGAACAGAAGGGCACAATTTGCTTGTGGGTAGAGGGGGAAGTGACTGAAAGCCAGAAGAGAGCAGAGAAAGCACCATTGTTCCCTCTTAGACCTCTTCCCCTCAGGCAGCATCACAGCACAACCATGTGGGTTGCCCAACCCTGGTTAACACCTAAGGCTCCACCCCTTCTGCATAACAGGTGCACCAAGAAAAAATGGCATAAATAAAAAAGGAGATCAAAACTCAAAAAAAAAAAAAAAAACTGAGCCATGAAGAAATAGCCAACCTATCAGATGCACAGTTCAAAACACTGGTAATTAGGATGCTCACAGAATTGGTTGAATTTGGTCTCAAATTAGATGAAAAAAATGAATGCGCTAAGGGAAATAAGGGGAAATGTACAGGGAACCAATTGAGATGGGAAGGAAACTGGGACTCAAATCAATGGTGTAAACTAGAAGGAAGAAAAAAACATTCAACCAGAAAAGAATGAAGAAACAAGAATTCACAAAAATGAGGAAAGGCTTAGGAACCTCCAGGACATCTTTAAACATTCTAACATCCGAACTATAATGGTACCAGAAGGAGAAGAAGAAGAGCAACAAACTGAAAACTAATTTGAGCAAACAATGAAAGAGAACTTCCCCAATCTGGTGAAGAAAATACACTTCCAGGAAGTCCAAGAAGCTCAGAGAGTCCCAAAGAAGTTGGACCCAAAGAGAAACACAGCAAGGCACATCATAATTACATTACCCAAGATTAAAAATAAGGAGAGAATCTTAGAAGCAGCAAGAGAAAAGAGGACAGTTACCTACAAAGGAGTTCCCATAAGACTGTCAGCTGATTCCTCAAAAGAGACCTTACAGGCAAGAAGGGGCTGGAGATTAGTATACCAAGTCATGAAAGGCAAAGACCTACATCCAAGAATATTCTATCCAGCACAACTTTCATTTAGAATACAAGGGCAGATAAAGTGCTTGTCAGATAAGGTCAAGTTCAAGGAGTTCATCATCACCCAGCCTTTATTATATGAAATGTTAAGGGGATTTATATAAGACATGGAGGGATATCAACAAGAGAGTGGGAGGGGGAGAAAGGAGGAAAAAGTACAGATAATAAGTAGCATAAATGATAGGTAGAAAATAGTCAGGGGGAGGTTAAGAATAGTATAAGAAATGTAGAAGCCAAAGAACTTATATGTATGACCCATGGACAAGAACTAAAGGGCAGGGAAATGAGGTGTATGTAGGGCAAATGGGAGAAAATGGGACAACTGTAATTGCATAATTAATAAAATATATTAAAAATATGATATGGCACTAAAAATTTTAAAAAGTAGGAAGGACGGAGAAGGAATAAAAAAGAATGAAGGAAAGAAATGTAGAAGGAATTTTTAAAAAATTTACAAAGAGGCTTCTGCTGGCTTTAAACCAGCAAGGCCAGTTCTGCTGGTCTTCCTGGCTGCAGCAAGCTGAGGAGGGATTGGTTTCAGTTTTCTCCCTTCCTGAGCCTTCAGCCCCATTCCTGAGATCACTGAGGGTTCCTTTAAGTGCCCTTATGCACCCAGCCTACACATTCAGTCCACCAGTTGTGCTGTCCTTGAGGTGCATCAATTAGTGGCAACTCAAACACCACCTTCTTGCTCTTTGCTGTCCTAGATGCTACAGACTCTCAATACTACTTCAGGGTACTTCAGCCCCCATACTGAGTTAAATATTTCTGGGGATTGCTGACTCCCTGAGTCCTTCAACTCTCCTGTGCAGGGGGCATCTCTGCCTTCCTCTTAGAGAACTAGTCAGCCCTGCAGAGTGTGGGTGCCACTGTGGCAGCAGTGGCAGATGCGGGAGCGTGCCTTCCCTGCTGTTGCACCTGGGGCACTGGTGTTGGGTGTGAGGTGCCTCTGGGTGGTGGAGTCAGGCCCACCCCTTCCCCAGGACTGTGGTTGTGAGTGCTCAGCCTCTGCTCCTGGGCAAGGAAGGGCAGCCACTGGGCCACAGGGTCAGGTGTGTGCCATCCCCTGGGCTGCCTGTCGGCATCGGCACTTGGCCTCCACTGCTCGGGCAGGACGGGCAGCTGATGGGCCACAGGGCCTGGTGTGTGTCATCCCTGAGGCTGCCTGTGGGCATCTTGGCAGCAGGGTCAGGCACACTCCATCCCTGGGGCTCTGAGCGTGAGCACTCAGCCTCCACTGCCATGGGAGTGCATCTGTTGCAGCCAGTGTGGATAGGGGTGCAGGAGGTGGGGTTGGCTGCTGCAGGAGAATTCCCCAAACAGCCATTGAGTGCCTCTTTTTTCTCTTTTTATTTTTGAAAAATTCCTCCTATTCAAGCCTGCTGCTCCAAACAAGCGCCTGGCCACTCACACAGCCCAGCTCTCCAATTGGACTGGGGGCTGACCAGGTCAGGGTACAACATGGCCCAACTCTCCCCAGCTGGTGTCCACAGTCTCAGTGGGTGCATACAGCCCCTGTGTATTTGCCGCTTCACCCTTATCCCCCACCCCCTGCGACTTCAAGCATCCAGGTCCCTCCTGGTGCTGCTCAAAACTTGTTTGGCAGGGGAAGGAACCTTTAACCTGGCTCTCTCCCAAGAATTCCATGGCAGACCCTGCAAGTGACGGGCCTGGTCCCCACACTGGTCCCAGGGACCTTATTGTCCTGAAGCACTCTCCTTACCATCTGATTTTTCAATGCCTGCTACAGTTTTTGGTCTTCAATCTTCATATATGCTGGGGTACTGTTGGCTGTTCGCTCTGTTCCTCAGAAGATCGGCTAGGTGTTTTACCTATGCACAGGGGCAAGTGGACTCTGCTCACACCTATCTCACCACCATCTTCTCCAAAGCCAAGAGGAGTGATTTTAAATGCATCAGATGGAACATTTAAAAATCTAAATAAATAAATAAAATGAATATGTATGTCTGCTCAACAAATACACCATTCATTGGCCCCAGGTCTAATGAAAAGCCAGGAGAATTTTCTGTAAAACCTCAAACCTCAAGGTCTCAATCACTTATCATGGAAAAATACCTATAAAATAAAAAACTTCCAGATTTTCTCTTGTTAGCGATTGTTTAAGTGAGCATTAAAATTATCTTTGAAATTAAGGAAATCAAGAAGACCCAGATTCTCTGGCTTCTGAATGGGAACACTTCTTCCCCACTTCTGAGCAGTGGCAGTTGGCTTAATGGGAGATGCTCACCTCTGTCACCATTTGTCCTTCTCACTCCCTGTTCCACAGTGATAAGTGGCTTATGGTGATCCATGTGTTCTTTGGGAGAGCCAAGACATGGGAGTTCAAGCCTCTTTCCATGTTTTTCTTTTGAAAGAGAGTTGTTAGCCCTGGCTGGTGTGGCTAAGTGGACTGAGTGCTGGCCTGTGAACCAAAGGGTCGCTGGTTGGATTCCCAGTCAGGGCACATGCCTGGGTTTTAGGAGCCAAGTCTCCAGTAGAGGGCACGTGGGAGTCAACCACACATAGATGTTTCTCTCCCTCTCTTTCTCCTTCCCTTCCCCTCTGTCTAAAAATAAATAAATAAAATCTTTAAAAAATAGAGAGTTGTTGCAGAAAGTTTTGTGTGACTATGTCTATTGCTTTTCCTTTTTGAAGGAAAGACCAGGTTCCTTATGCATGTTGCCATTTTGTGTGAGCAGTGACTATTTCCCTAGGTGAGTAAGGCAATCCATCAACTGGGCAAATACAGCAGGGGGTGAGAACCCTTGTGTACCATGAGAATTTGAAACATACACTCTGCATCCAAGATCCATAATTTTGAAAATCATACAATTCTTGGGAAAATTTTGAACTTCAACACAATGTTAGCCTGATCTTAAAGTGAAAGCAGACCTTAAACGGGCATCTGATGTGTATGTTTCATTTACAGCAAAATTATCCTCCAAAGGAAATATTTAAAAATATTTTTATTATTTATATGAGGGAAGATCAAGAGTAACTATTGAAATATCTTTCATAGGAAGGTGAAATAATGTGCAAACCTTGTAGTAGTACAGCCAAATGATTTGATCTCATACTACCATTTTATGAGACTCTTCTCCTGACATTAGCCTGTCATTTCCACATGGAAAAGAGTATGAAACACAGAATCCATACAAATATCTGGCATACAGTAAGAAAACAGTTAATATGCATTAAAATAAATTTAATCGGGCTTTAGATGTTATGGCACAAAGGCATGTTATAAAAATTAAGCATTTATGTGGGAGGGTGTGGTTATCACTTGTGATTATCATATGTGTGTGTGTATGTATAGATAGTATATGTATGTATCTATATCCATACATTATTGTGTGTGTGTATGTTGTAAAAAATTTTGTGACATGCAATTTGTTGGTTTGGTTTGGCCAAGAAGGCATGTGTGAGATGGTTTACTTCTTAGGAGGAGACTACATTTCAAATAATCTGCCTGGAGGTGAACAGTGATATTCATTTTTATCTTTGGCAGGAAGCCAGCAAATTTTCATCTTACTTTCAGATCATTCTTTATTTTCTTCCTGACACCTCATGCAAGGAATCACTATAATTGTCCTTTGAGCACCAGCTGATATTTTCAGCATCCTGCTTCTTTTCCCATGAGGGAAATGCTGATTCCCTTTTGCTATTTGGCAAAAGTCAAAAGAAAAAGGTTGGCTTTACTATGTATTTCTTTCATCACTATGAATGAGCATCCTGCATTACCCCCCTCCTGTCAATAGAAGATTAAACTAGCTAAAAGTTAATTAGCTTAAGCTCAGAGAGTTTTTCCTATTCTTTCCCTATTGATTCTCCTTCATTTGTTCCTTTTTCTACTCTAAAATTTTTGTATTTAAGAATTCTATGGCCTTTGCATATCATGTTTACTACTACTCTTTTTTCTAGATTATGGGAGAATTTTCTCAATTCTTCTAATATATATATATATATATATATATATATATATGAATTTTCTCAATTATTCAAATATATATGTGTGTGTATGTATGTATATGTATGTGTATACACACACACACACACACACACATATATATATATATATATATATAAATTTGGTTTTCCTCAATAAGCTATATAATATTCACTCCTTCCATGGCATTTTATAAAAAGTATAAATAAAAATATTGTATTTATTTATTTTAGACTGAGGGGAAGGGAGAGAGAGAAATATTAATGTGTGGCAGCCTCTTGTGATCTCCCACTGGGGACCTGACCTGGCCCAATCCCAGGCATGTGTCCTGACTGGTAATCAAACTGGTGACCCTTTGGTTTGAAGGCCAGCAGTCAATCTGCTGAGCCACACCAATCAGAGCTCTTCCATGGTATTTTTTAAACATTCTATAATTGTGTTTTTTATCTGAAAGTAGCTTTGCTTGCTTTCATATTGCTTTGTCTTCACTTATGAAATGTTCTTTCAAAAGTCTTAGAAAAAAAATATTTTTGCCTAGTGTTTTCTCCAACTCCATGGATTAAGTTTCTTTCACTGGGAGAAATCTGACCTTATTCCTTGGACTAGCCCAGGAATTTTCAACCTTTTTTATGTCATGACACACATAAACTAATAAAAATCTATGGCATACCAAAATATATTTTTACTAATATGACAAAAAATAGATATAGTTTTGATTCATTCACACTGGATGGCTATTGTTGGATTGGCTGTTGTCAATGTCACATACTAAATAATCAGGTATCGCATGCTTTAAAAATTATTGTGGCACATCTTTTGAAAATTGTTGATGTAGCCCCTTTGTTTGGGATGACCAACTCTTCAAATATCTAGGAAGTTGTTCTGTTTTCACATCAAAACAAAGTGGTAGTACAAAAATGGAGACAATTGTACTTGAAAAACAATAAAAAAACAAAATGCACAGAGTTGTCTCAACTAAGCCCTGCCATTTGGGATGGGTTTCTGTACAAGCAGTTCATTTCTGACAAAGAAAGAGTAGTTATACACTTTTGTGGTTTTATTTTGCTAGATTAATGATCTAGCTGGATTTAAATATGCATGGAAATGATTCTTGTGGACAGAACTGTGCCCAGCAGTTTCTTTCTCTGTGATGCTGGCATGAATTTAATTTAAGGACTTTACCCTTTCCAAAATAGTCATTACTGCTCTTTTTGAGCTTATTACAGCACTTTCTTCTATCTTCTTAGCACATTGCTCATGCTAGGGGAAGAAAGTAGGCAAATAAACACCCAGGCCTGACACTTTGCAATCTATGTAGTGCAGTAGTCCTCAGATTGTTGTTCTCCCCCTTCCCAACCACTGCCCCACAGAACCAAGAGCTTACGTTCATTTCCACACTGGATGTGGGGGTTTGGGGAGGTTATACTGAGGGATCCCATCCCCTTACCTCTTAACTCTTCAACTGGGTCTTTCATTCATGTGTGTAAAAAGAATGGAATAGTATTTTCCTTGCCATTCTCTTATCCACACTACACCTTTCAGAAAGTCCCTGATTTCTTGAGTGGTGCAAGATGACAGAGGAGTGAATGGAAGTCACACTAATCTCTTCCATGACCAATCTGGAATTACAACTAAATTGTGGAGAGATCACCCAGAACAAACAACTGAACAATAATGCAAGAAGACATATAACCACAGACAGATGGAAGAATCAGCTACAGCACAACCTGACTAGTAAGGAGTGAGGTGAAGACTTGAGAAGGCTGTCTGGGGACCCACAGGTGGTAGTGAAAGATGGATAATTAAGCAACTGGTTGGATCCCCCTGAGAAGTGTGACCTCTAAACCCTAATCTGGGATCCCCAGCCTATATCATGAGAGCCAAAAAGTACACAGATAACAAACAGCAGCAAAGAGTGGCAGGGTTATCTCTGCCAGAGATAGATGACTGTGGATGCAAAGAGCCATTTAAAGAGCCAACACAGATTTTCATTTGCAGCCACATACCATGGACTCTGGCAAATGCAGGGGCACAGTGGGCTAGAGACAACTGAGGAGAGGCTGGGGATGGAAGATATGGGGAGAAAGCTGAGAGTAGAAGCAGGGATCCCAGTACTGAGCCATGCCCCATATGACAGCAGCCACAGTGCTCAGGAAGACAACTCCCCTTCAAGCAGCAGCAGCCTGAGGGAGAAAAATAGCCCCAACCCCAGGTGGGAATCTTCCCAAGCTCTTTGGTGCTTAAGCCTGACTACTGAGTGCAGAGAGACTAGATTAACAACCAAAAGAGTAAGCCACAGACAATAGATCCCTGGCAAGAGGGTGGGCACAAGACATGAACAGACACTTCTCGAAAAAAGACATAAAGAGGGCCCAGAATCATATGAAAAGATGCTCAACATCATTAGCCATCAGAGAGATGCAAATTAAAACCACAATGAGATATCACCTCACACCAGTCAGAATGGCCATCATCAACAAAGCAACAGATAACTGTTGGAGGGGATGTGGAGAAAAGGGAACCCTACTG